>MU827352.1:192348-248925 GCA_029204205.1 Desmophyllum pertusum
TTACCCGAGAATGATTGCTGATCGATCTTTAAATGTCATTCACACAAATTGACGTCATCCCATCGAAGGGAGCTCTATCAGATATGCGACTTTTCGAGGCTGACGAATAAGGAAGCCAACTTTTCCGAACCGATTCTTCATTCGTCAGTTTACAGAATGATCATCGCTCCTGTGGTTGACTTACTTGAGGAGCCCGAAATCATCATCGTTCCTGATCGCTCCTTGCACCAAGTTCCATTTTCCAGCATTACATTGACGAAAGTGGGGAGTATTGATATCAGAGACGTTTCAAGAATCCGCATTGTTTCTCTTCTTTGACGAGTCTACTCTGAAGCCTCATTTCCAAAACAGTCCCGCAGACTATCCACAGTCAGTACTGGTGCACCTGATTGTGGGGGATCCTAAGGTTGGGTCAGGTGTTTTACAAGGGATGTCTTGAAAACTTCAAACCGTTTGCCTTGTGCTAAGAAAAGAAGCAGAGATATCGGAACGACTGCTGGGTTTTGAAGCCTTTTGCTAGGAGAGCAGGCAACAAAGGCAGGTCGGTACTATCAAAGGCTGCATTCAGTAAGTCTGATACATATTGCTGCTCATGGCAACGCCGAAAGAGGAGAAATTGGCCTATCCTCCTTTCACGCACTACTCTCTATCCACAAGAAGAAGACTACCTATTGACAATGTCCGACATTTCACAAGTTCAACTGCGGGCCAAACTGGTAGTACTTAGCTGTTGTCACAGTGGACAAGGACAAGATCAAAGCAGAGGTAGTTGTTGGAATCGCTCGAGCGTTTTTAGGATCGGGTGCACGCTCGGTGTTGGTGGCACTATGGGCCCTGGAAGACAAAGCAACAGAGCTGCTGATAAGTCGTTTTCTACGAGCACCTTGTTCGTGGAGAAAGTGCCAGTGAATCCCTTCACGAGGCCATGAAGTGGGATGAGAAATAACGTCTATCCTAAGGTTTGCGACTGGGCACCTTTCATGCTGATTGGATATAACGTGACATTTGAGGTAAGGTTAATTTAATTTAGGTGGGATACGCGGGGGGGGGGGGGGGGGGGGGGGGCAGGTATGCTCGTCTCTTTTAGGGGTGTAAATTATGGATTTTGGTATCACTTAGGGTGTTCAGGACAGGACGCCAATACTTTTAGCCATAAAGGTATCGTTTAGGGTTGCACGCGAAGAAATACAAACACCATCATACTGTGTTGGTGGTCTACACTGATGAGGCATGAAATCTGGTATCTTTTAGGGGTCAAATAAAGCTTGAGCCACGCCACATTGTTCTGCTTCAGGGGTTTAATTCAAATTTTTCGACAAGCCCTTCACATGGGAGTCCCCCCCACCCCCCCCCCCCCCCACCGCCACCCCACCAGACGGAAAAGAACTGGCGCCTAAGATATAATTTACTGTCTTTCGGCTTAGTATAGAAGATACGAACGCACCACAATATTTATACAATCGTAACACCATTTTCATTTAATTGTGGTTTATCTGTTTCTTTTGTTGCTAGTGTTTTACGAAGAAAGACATGCGATTGATCAAATAAAGGACTTGATCCAGACGTAAAGCAAACAATGACCTGACAAATGTATTATAAGTACATAGTTTGTGTATACGGTACAATATTTACTTAATTCAAGCTCAAGTGCATTGTGCATTGTGCATTGCATGTTGAATGCTGTATTTCTAAACGAGCCTTTTTGTTTTATGAGTGAGTCTGTACATGTATTTACAGTTTTTTGACGTCCTCTCACGACAAACGAGACGCGTCTCGCGAGACGGTGGTAACTTACTTAGTGCTCAGAATGCAAAGTTTAGTTTAATTTTGAGTTGAGAATGATCAGATTTGTTTGTTTTACAAAGTTCAATCAATTTCACAAGCATGCGAACTATGCTGTATCAATAGGCCAATTTCGATATATTAAAATTCTAACTTGGCTCCGAGGCTTAGGGGAATAAAACAAAAGAATTCGTAAAGAAATCACATCGAGGTTGAGGGATGAATGAATAATTTATTTTGTTTTATTCCCCTAAGCCTCGGAACCAAGTTAGAATTTTAATATATCGAAATTGGCCTATTGCATTTTTGCGGCCGTCAATCATCTTAGCTACGTCTCAGGAAATAGAGGCTCACTTCAACAGGGGTTCAAAATGTCATGCCTAAGGGTTGTAATATTATTGGTAGATTGCGATCCATTTTGGTTTTTCCCTTTTTTTAAGAGTCCAATGGTTGTCGTCGTCATTATGGAGTTTAAAATCCCACAACGATTAAGCTGAGGCAACGTTGATTAAAAAAACTAGTTTATATTTTAATTTGAGTATCTCGGGATAATCCAGACCATTCAGTTTGTCTATTGGTGTCAGAGCTATCCTCAGCTGAATATGTAAAGGGACAAAGTGATTAGTTTCTAATGGAACTGTGGTGCTGCGTCGGCGGGCAAGTGAAACACTATGTTGATTATCAACTCAGAGTTGATAAAGGTAAATATACCGCCCTAGCGAATTTCTAAAAGCTGACGTTTCGAGCGTTAGCCCTTCGTCGGTGCAAAAGTGCTCCGACGAAGGGCTAACGCTCGAGACGTCAGCTTTTAAAAATTCGCTATGGCGGTATATTTACCTTTATCAACTCTGAGTTGATAATCAACATAGTGAATATGTAAAGACTGCGTTCAATTCCAAATTAATACAAACTTGACAAATTCGCCGTTGCATTTCTCGTTCTCCAGAAAACGCAGAATTCAAGCCATTTCATGTTGTTGTTTTACAGAGGATGGATAAGAAATGTACCAAGATAAAAACGCACGTTGTGCCGTTGTGGTTTTCTTAAATTCCCAATTATGATTGACGGCAGTGTAAAGTGCAATCATTAGTTGGGTTTTGAACTTCAGAGTTCACATGATATTTTAAATCTACTGATTGAAACAATAAATCAAGGTAAACTTACGGACTCGTCCTTCTTTCTCTAGTTTGGCGAGATGATGATTAACATTGCTCTCTGCTGCTTTATGAAGGTGTCATGGTGTATCCTATAATAATTATTAAATTATAAATTAATTAATTATGAAATACGTTTTTTTTAATTATAAATAAATCAATTTTATCAATTGACAGTAATTTACTGTAAGTTCAACCACTAATCACTGTCAATGACCATTTTTCCTACTACAGTAGGTAAATTTTAATAAGTAAAAATAAATAACTTCCTACATTTGTAAGAGTAACAAGTTCCTGACTAAAACTAAAATCCATGGTTTATTTGCCGTTCGTTGAAGATATTTTTCCTGAAATGTCACTCTATTATTTCGAACGATTATGAGGACTTTTCTTTATTGAACATTTTACTAATTATTGCAACACCATGAAAAGACTGTTTATATTCTTGTATATCTTCTTATTATTTAAGGTTCAATAAATATTCATAAACAAAATACAAATTTAAAAATAAATTAATGTCTAATGAGCGTCTTTATACTAGAACGATTTCGCATAAGCCGATTTTTCTATGCTAATGAGTACCATTACATGCTAATGTAGAGGAATAATAGAAAATTACGTGCGCTGAAATAAACTATTGTGTAAAATTCGAAATTGTGAACGCACCACACGCACCAAACGTATATTACACGCTGGTATCTACACAAATTCGAATTTTACACAATAGTTTATTTCAGCGCACATAATTTTCTATTGTTCCTCACATTAGCATGTAATGGTACTCATTAGCATGTAATGGTACTCATTAGCATATAAAAATCGGCTTATGCGAAATCGTTCTAATATTTGATAAAGATACGGCTGAACTTTTAACTCAATTTTCTGGTCTAAAACTAACATGACAAGTTAGGATCAGATTAAATCGATTGAAAGGGAAGCTTTGAAGCCGTTTAAAAAACTTGCAGTGGTGCGAGGAGAGATGTTACTGTCCTTTTAAAAATAGTTCAACATTTACAAAACGTTGACAGTAGTTTTTTTTATGAAGTGAATATATGAAATATGATATATTTGATTTGCGGGGTGAAATATTTAATAACCATCGCAGTTATGTGCGAAAAGAACGCCTGAAAATAGTTCAAGCTTGGACGGGATTCGAACCCATGACCTCTGCGATACCGGTGCAGTGCTCTACCAACGGAGCTACCAAGTCAACTGGGAGCTGGTCACTTAATTTGTGAGTTCGTAATATACCCGTATAGTAGAGAATGAATATATGAAATCATATATTTGAACTGCGGGTGAAACTGATTTAATACATGAAAGACCATCGCAGTTATGTACGCAACTGAAGCAGTCGTGAAAAGAAAGACGCCCGGCCCAGTCCCTCCTGAAAGAAAGCCTGAATAAAAAATAGCCTGAACTTTTTTCAGGCTTTCTTCAGTGTTTATTTTGGCAACTGCTTAAGTTGGGTATATACCTGCGATGGTCTTGGTCTCTCGTGTATTTAAGTAGTTATTACAGTTAAAAAAAAGACCAAAAGTTACTCTAAACTAATCACTTGTAGCCTGGGAATGAAGACGGATTCTCCGACGGCATGAAACAGCAGCCGGAAATACGTCATGTTTCCTCAATTTTTTTGAGTTTTTCGATCACATCATAGTTGTAATATTTTCCTTTAAATTTTTTTCGGTGGCGAGAATTTTCCTTTCCGATTATTAAGAAGTTTTAAATCTAGTCTATTGAGGAATGGGTGCTTTTAATTGGTGTTATTTTCCCAGCACAACACATTATTGTCAATATAGCATCAGATAGAAAGTAGTAGTGAATATTCGTTTCCAGCATAAGCGCTGTTTGTTCAAAATTTATTTTTAGCTTGATGGGAACACTTTTGAAAGAGTTACAACTCAAAGGCGATTTGTTCAAATTCAAGCAAATTTGGAGAGTCGCTAGATCAATGTGATCAGTCAACGAAACTAAATATTATCTCGTTGAGAGCCATTTCCATGCGGTCACTTCGTACGGATTTTTTCTCTCGCTATTTTGAAAACGTTCCGTAACTTTTGAACGCATGGAATAAAGCAAAAGCAAAACACGTTTGTTTAACCCTGGGGAACCGGAGTTCCAGGAAAAAAATCAAATTTCCGAAATTCCAAAATCGCTTCGAGTTGAAACTTTCCAAAGGGGATTTAAACTTCGTGGAAAACTCAACAATTAATTTTCTTTAGAAACTATTCGTATATTCAAATAGCTAGTTCTGTAAGTTTTTATTTGACATATGGCTTTGTGGTATCTGTAGTGTAATCGTAGCAGTGACGAACTCGAAAGCGTAACCTACTTTGGTCACTGTGCATGTATAGGGCTATGCCTTAAATGGATAGACCAAAATAAGATCAGCCTACTTTAGCACCCCCAGTTGGCCTATAATAGCACTGATTAGCCCCGAGAATAGCGCTGATTATCCCCGAGAATAGCGTCCCGGTTAGCCTACTATAGCCCCGAGAATTGTTAGCTTTCTTGTGTGGGTTAGGGTAACGTCTGATCTGATTTTGGTCTATCCATTCTAGTCACGTCTTTTCCCCTTATGTATGATGAATTGTTCTCAAAGTCTAGACTGGGCAACTGCTTAAAGCTTTAAAATATTCTATATTAATGCTATTCATTTCGTTATTTAATAGTGTCACTTTATTAAAATAATATACTAGATTGGATTATGCGCATGCTCTGATTGGCTAAACAGCCATGTTTTTATTACAGTTTAGAAATTTTCTGTCATATAAACGGGATGGAATCTGGCCGTGAATTATTTATCAAATAGATTCCATTATTTTGGCCGAGCATTTGTACTCTTATAGCTGTACAGATGAAAAATTACGCCACGAGACACAAGTCGAGTGGCGTTACTGCAGCTTATGGATCCACTAGCTGCCTTTCTTGACCACGAGCGTGCATCGTTTTCTTTTATAAAATAAACAAGATACTAGCCGCGCTCTGATTGGCTCAAAACCATTTACCATAACTCTACATAAACAAAATTGCTTCATGCTTTTATTTCATAAAAAAACAAACAATAGAAAACGTTTACCCTGTGTTTTCATTGAGTTATGGTAACACTCGTGAAAGCCATTTGGGAGAACTCGAAATTGTTGTGGAAACACTCGGCTGCGGCTTGTGTTTCCACTACTGCATTTCTCTTTCTCCCACGACTTCACTCGTGTTACCACAAATCTATGGAAATTCGGAAAACGTTTTATATTTGGTATATACTGTAGAACATAAAAAAACATCTTCTATTAGGTTAATAAAACATGGTAAACTCTGTTCATTTAATGTTTCGTGCGTTAAATGTTGACTATATATTACAATACAAGACAATAATGGAGCGGTTTTTGATTGAGTGTCGTAAACCCAAGACCAAAGCAATTACAATGGCCAATCACAACCAACGAAAACGACAAAACGAACCAATGAGAACTCGAAGCAAATACACGTAACCAGCGCCACGTCCGGAAAACGCGTGTGACAAAGTAGCGATCGACGTTGGTTTTGCATCTGATTGGTTGAGTAGGTGGCGCGAGTTTTTTTTAAACCAATCAGAGAGCGTAGTAAAGCAAAACCAAAGCAATTCAGTGATTACTTTCGACACTCAACTGAAAATCGCTCTATAAGAGTAGGACTATAGCGAGCTCTTCCATCTTCTACCATTGTCTGACTCAATGGAGCCTGAAAGAGAAAACTAGTAACTGGTAATAATATTACCGTTTAGGGGGTACTGACCTGATTTAGTGTCACTGTCCTCTTTTCAATAAGCACCCCTCAACCCTAATTTTGGTACTGTAATACTATTAAAATCCGCACTAAAAGTACCACGCCATTTTAAGTTATTACCACTTCTCGTCTCGTTTCTCTCGAGGCGCGTTTCGTTCACTCGTCGACGAGGCGCGTCTCTTTTCTCTCGAAACGCGACTCGTTTCTCATTTATTACTGAACCAGCAATAAGAACGATGCACGGTCACAGTTATAACAACATTGATAACAGAACTTTCACACAAAACAATTATTCACTCCCCCCCCCCCCCACCCCCCTCAAATAATAGGCCGATATAGCAATGACGACGGGGACTTCTCGACGACGGCGTGCGAAGCGAAAAAATGCCGCAAAATTGTCAGCAAAATGACAGCAAATATGTGACGTTCTGATCGCCACGTGAAAAACCACCAAAATTGCGTCGTGAACTTTGGCCACAGGCACGGCAAACGGGAGCACCGGAAGTCCGAAATAAAGTTGGCTCCCAGACTATTCCGCGCGCTCTCGCGTCCTCAAGTGATGTCCCCGTCGTCATTGCTAAATCTGAAATACCCCACTTTTTGTAGCAAGAAATTTAATTAAGGCCACCTCCCTCTCTTTTAATTAAGTCCCCCTCCTCCCTTTTCCTTCAAAAAAACCGAAGCACTGAACGACAGAATGTATTACCGGTGCATTTTTACCGTATCAATCCAGGCATGAATTTCACATACAGTACTTGCGATCTTTGGGAGAAATATTACAGGTACTTTGTACTCAAAAAGAATCGTAATTAATCACGAATATAATACTTCATTGACCAAAGTACGGTTTATGGACGTTTATCCACATACCGGCGTTTTTCCCTAAATTAAATAACCCCCCCCCCCCCCCCTGTTTTACTCGCGCACCAAAATAATCGCAATGACGTAATTATGATATAATTAGTCTGTTTTCTCGGAATGTCGGGAAACCCCCTTGCCTGGGTGCAAGAGTTCTCCAATTTCCTTTGCTTCGGACGTCCTGCACGCAAACTAGAACGCCCCTGGCGAAATTTTCGTTCTTTCACTTTGTAAAAGCGAACTGAACTGAACGTTGCGGTAAAGTAAACCTTGTGTTGTTTGTTTCTCGATCTTTACCAGCAGTTTACAATATATAAGGAGACTTATTTCATGATCATAACATAAACTGAAGAATATAATCAAACGAAGCGATTCTGGTAACTTCGATTTGGTGATGCGATCTCGTGTCTGTTTTGAAAAGGCGGAAGTATGAACATTCGGATTCAAATCGTACCAGTACTTCATCAAATGAATACAAAATTATGATAACTTTGATGGTCTCTCGTGTCTCAGCGTAGGGGTGAATATTATAACAGATCAAGAGAATAATTGTTGTTTTAATTTGCAACACTTAAACCGAGTCCGAAATGGACAGGAAGCAAAAATGTAAATTCGGTTCATAAATCAACAACACACACGGAATGATCGAATATCGAAATAATATCTAGCCTCATAGGTATGCAATGTGTGCATAATATGCTAGATTTACATGTACGTAATAACTTGCCACTGGTGATGTATATGTATATTGATTATTTTTAACAGTCCAGCCACTGTATGCTTTGTAACCTCTCAGATTTGTGAAGAAAATGAGTGAAAGGCAGCGGGGGTTTATAGATATAACAGGGAAATTAAGCGGAAAAAGAAAACAAGAGGGGATGTCATTTTAAATTATTCCCTTTTAGCTCCTGTGCTCACAACGGCTCTAAGTCTAGACTGGGCTACTGCTTAAAGCTTATAAATACTCGCTATTAATGATATTCATTTTGTTATTTAATATCTAGCTTTATAAAATTAAAAATTAAATAACCCAATAAGAGTTGATGTTCCGCGGGGGCGTAATAATATTGTTTTTTTTGGGGGCCCCCCGACTTTCAGGCTCATTAATTTTTAGCCCGCGCCGCAATAAAGTTGGTGTCCAGGAAACTATGTTTTTCCCGCGCGGCGGGCCTCTTTACGTTCCTCAAAAGGTTTGGGGGACGTTCCCCCGGTCGGTCATTTGCCTTAAATCTGAAAATGACCCCCACTTTTTTTTTTTTTTTTTTTTTTTTTTTTGTTTTTGGTTAAGGCAAGAAAAATTTATTAAGTGGGCCCCCATCTCCCCCCTCTCGCTTTTAATTAAGCCCACTCCCCCTTCCTTCTTCTGTTTTTTCCTCCTTCAAAAAACCAAAACACAACTAAGGCGGGGTGGGGGGACCAGGGGGACTGTATTCCCACCGGGTTGCCCATTGTTTAACCCGTATCAAATCCAGGCCCCCCATGAATTTTCCAAACATCACCCCCAAGTACTTGCCGAGGCCCACAGAAATAATCGCATGACGTAATTTATGATATAATTAGTCTGTTTTCTCGGAATGTCGGGAAAACCCCATGCCTGAGTGCAGACTTCTCCTATTTCCTTTGCTTCGACGTCTGCACGCAGACTAGAACGCCCCTGCATGGCGAATGTTTCGTTCTTTCACTTTCGAAAGCGAACTGAACTGAACGTCGCGGTAAGTAAACCTTGTGTTGTTTGTTCTCGATCTTTACCAGCAGTTTACAATATATAAGGAGATTTATTTTATGATCACAACATAACTGAAGAATGTAATCAAACGAAGCGATATAAATGGTAAATTCGACTTTGGTGATGCGGATCTTTTCTAGGCGGAAGTCGGATCAAATCGTACAAGTACTTCATCAAATGAATACAAAATGGTAACTTGATGGTCTCTCGTGTCTTGAGGTAGGGATAAGAATGATAACAGACCAAGAAGAAACAGTTGTTGTTTTAATTTGCAACACTTTTAAACCGTCGATAGGACTGTAAATTCGGCTCATAAATCAACAAAAAACACGGAATGATCGATGATCGAGGACCATCCTATCTGACCATTTGACACAAAAATAAAAGTTCGTCAAATGAAGGATATGCATGCGTAGCACACTTTAACATAATCTACGTTTCTTCTCGTACGGCTTTTACAATACATCGAGTTTAAACCGTTTTTTTTGTATAACTCAATCTGCATTTGTGTTTGTTTTGTAGGTTTATTTTCAGTTTACTTGTTTTTTGTTCCATTTTGATATTAAAGAAGATCGAAAAACAGGACACGGTAAGTTTATTTCTTGCTTCAAACTGTAAGCTGCTTAACTGAAAGCTCTGCATAGTCGTGATGTTAAATAATCTAAATTTCAAAGATTGATTGCATCACTCGCGTGACTAATAATTACATGTTCGTTGGAGTGTATAAAGGGCTAAAAAATAGGTCACGCGATTTAAAAGTCACGGGAATAAACGTCCACCGGAAGCAACTGAGTTGAGTTTTCAGGTGGTAAAATCGATCTGCTGAACTTTATCTTTCTTTTTTTTTCTTCAAGAAAAATTGCTGTTGTTGGCGCATATTGATGCTTGTTTCATTGTGATTACCCAACAAGATTGGTGAGTACAAACCTGTTACTGTTTTATGATTATTATTGTTTTGAATGAGGTGCTTTGGCCTAATGGTTAGCGGTATTGGACTCCGGTTCGAGCGGTCCGTGTTCGAGTCCTGGCCGGGGGAATTGTGTTGTGTTCTTGGGCAAGAAAATTAACTCTCACTTAACTCGCATTTATACTCCTGGGTGGAGACAGCAGTGGAGAGAGGCACTGGCTCTCCACTCAGGAGTATAAATGGCTACCGGCGACAAAATGCTGTTGCTGGACTAGCATCCCACACAGGATAGTAGCAACACTCTTATAGTCGCTTTATAATACGGAAACCGGGATAATCTCCGGCGGTGTGGGTCAGTTTGGTCGTAGTACTTTTTTGATCCTGAAAATATCGTGGTCATTTACATTTGATTTGCACAGAAGAATAAGCTAGAAATAACAATCACTCATCACACAATCAGGTTTGAAGACCAACGTTTTTCAAAAGTCAGACTTTTCCTTGTCATAAGATCTATGCTTTAGTATGATGAATGAAAATAATAGACCCTCAGCAGAACCGTGTCACGTGACCTTCTAAAGCATACAAAAAGATAGTAGTAACAAAATGGTGCCAGAAGTAGAAAGAATGTAATGAAATTAGTAAGGTTGTCAATTTCACGGAGTTCAAGCCTGGGTTTTAGACTTTTTTTTATGGCGGTTTGAAAGTTTGAAAATTTTAATGCTGGTGCTGGACTATCATCCCACCGTAGGATTAAGTAGCATTACAGCCTAACAGGCACGTAGACAGGATTTTGAATGGGGGGTGCGTGGGAGGGGCAAAGTTGGGTCGTACGAGCGCCGAAGGCGCGAGCTACTAGGGGGGTCCGGGGGCATACCCCCCCGGGAAATTTTGAAAGATTAGGTTGTCTGAGACTCCATTTCGTGCGTTTTGAAGGCAGTATGATATGAAACCAGGCAGCCAAAAGCGAACGTAAAAACATGAATATTTCTGGAACTGTTCAGTTAAAGAAAATACCGATGAAAGAATACTAAAAATACATAATGCGGACCTTCGATTAAATACATTTTTAAGCCAGAGGAGTGAATATTTGGATGAAGAAAATGACTCGCTTGATGTTGTCTCAGTTGATGAAGACGATATGTAAACACGTTCAACGCTGCGATTGTTTGATTGTCCATGCAGTTATCGAATTAGAGCACAAGCACTACTATTTCACTACTATTTAACTTTCTTTTGAACCGTCGGTCCACTATAGGCGGACCTCCACAGCCCATGGGGGAGGGGGGGGGGGTGCGGACGCACCCATCGCACCCCCCCCCCTACGGGCCTGAGCAATACTCTTTTTTAGTCGCTTCAAAAGTAACTTTATTACCATCTCTCGTCTCGTTTCTTGCGAGATTCAGTCTCGTTAACTCGCGAGACCAGTCTCGTTTCTCGCGAGAATCATTGAACCGGCAATAGCTTTCCGATTAGAACGATATGATGCCGAGTCCTTCACGTATAAAAAAGTGAAAATTTAAATTCAGCAGTTGTGGCAACATTCGCATCGCAGTATTTTTATCAAATTGATAAATTCGTCCTTTTTGTGCCGATTCACTGAGGTCACTGAGAAGTTATGACAAAATGGATAACAGTACTTACAAATAAATTTCCTTTTATGGTCTTAACCCTCATCCTACCAACATATTTTACATACAAATCATACCAACTGGGATAACCAATTTTAAACATTTAAACTATTTTAAACATGTTTTAATTTTTATTGTTTTTAAAATATCAAACAACAGACCAAGTTGATGTCAGTATTCATAACCCAATTATTAACTTTAACCACAAGAAATAAAACAAGAAGTAAAACAAACATTTGCATTAAAAGCGAAATCTCGACAGCGTTGTCCAACCGTGAAATGATAGTATACGCGCGCGGGTATGTTAATTATCACCTGGGGTCTGATTGGGCCCCGCTTGGTAGGATGAGGGTGAGTTTGTCGAGCCTATATATTGACTATTTTGGATATTAATAAACCTGACATCCTCGGAGTCTCCGTCGAATCTTACAAAATTCGAAATTAATTGTTTTTACTCGCGCTGGAAGTTTTAATTACATAAGTCACAAATATATCATAGTTTATCAGTTAAAGCCATAACAATCGATGCATGTATGATGTAATATAAAGTGGAATCCCTGTTTTCTCGAACCTCCAAGGGAAAAACGAAAATTGGTTCGAGAAATCGGGAGTTCGAAAGGAAAGGCAGAAGTGTGAAATTGATCAAATCGTACAAGTACTTCATCAAATGAATACAAATGCTAACTTGATGGTCTCTCGTGTCTTGAGCTAGGGATAAGGAATTATAACAAACCAAGAAGAACAGTTGTTGTTTTAATTTGCAACCCTTAAACCGTCGAAATGACAGGAAGCAAAAATGTAAATTCGGCTCATAAATCAACAACAAACACGGAATGAACGATGATCGAGGACTATCCTATCTGACCATTTGACACAAAAATAAAGTTCGCAAATAAAGGATATGCATGCGTAGCACACTTTAACAGAGCCTACGTTTCTTCTCGTACGGCTTTTACAATACATCGAGTTTAAACGTTTTTGTATAACTCAATCTGCATTTGTTTGTTTTGTAGGTTTTTTTTAAAGGCGCTGTTATTTCAGTTTACTTGTTTTGGTTTCATTTTGATCAGAACATCAAAAAACATGACACGGTAAGTGTATTTCTTGCTTCAAACTGTAAGTTGCTTAGCTGAAAGCTCTGCATATTGTGATGTTAAATAATCTAAATTTCAGAGATTGATTGCATGACTCGCGTGACTAATAATTACATGTTCGTTGGAGCATAAAGGGCTAAAAATAGGTCACGCGATTTAAAAGTCACGGGAATAAACGTCCACCGGAAGCAACTGAGTTGAGTTTTCAGGTGGTAGAAGCAATTTGCTGAACTTTATCTTTTTTTTTCATCAGGAAAAGTTGCTGTTGTTGGCGCATATTGATGCTTGTTTCATTGTGATTACCCAACAAGATTGGTGAGTACAAACCTGTTACTGTTTTATGATTATTATTGTTTAGAGGTGCTTTGGCCTGATGGTTAGCGTATTGGACTCCGGATCGAGCGGTCCGGGATCGAGTCCTGGCCGGGGAATTGTGTTGTGTTCTTGGGCCA
The DNA here is from genome assembly GCA_029204205.1 of Desmophyllum pertusum. Lineage (NCBI taxonomy): Eukaryota > Metazoa > Cnidaria > Anthozoa > Scleractinia > Caryophylliidae > Desmophyllum > Desmophyllum pertusum. The sequence continues at coordinate 205,715 of MU827352.1, forward strand.
CTCAGGAGTATAAATGGCTACCGGTGACAAAATGCTGGTGCTGGACTAGCATTCCACACAGGATAGTAGCAACACTCGTATAGTCGCTTTATAATACGGAAACCGGGATAATCTCCGGCGGTGTGGGTCAGTTTGGTCGTAGTACCTTTTTTGAGCCTGAGAATATCGTGGTCATTTACATTTGATTTGCACAGAAGAATAAGCTAGAAATAACAATCACTCATCACACAATCAGGTTTGAAGACCACATTTTTCAAAAGTCAGACTGTGCTTGGACATAAGATCTATGCTTTAGTATGATGAATGAAAATAATAGACCTTTGCAGAACCGTGTCACGTGACCTTCTCAAGCATACAAAAAGATTGTAGTACGAAATGGTGCCAGAAGTGGAAAGAATGTAAAGAAATTAGTAAGGATAAAATATATTATAAAAGTTCCATAATCTATACGTAATAGTCGTCGTAATCGTCATCCGGGTTATTACATTGTAATAGCTGTCGCCGAAGAACTATAATTGGATAATTCCTATACAACATCAGAGTCCAGTACTTCTCGCAGCCGTAATCCCCGTAAAGCCTTCCGATATTATGCATGGAAAAGGATGCTGGATGGCAAGCCTTGCATGATTGATATAAGGTCACGTGGCAGGTTTCTGTAAAAGATATACAGTTGAACCTCTCTACAACGGCCATCTTGGGGCCGAAATAACTGGCCGTTGTAGAGAGGTGGCCGTTGTAGGGAGGTTTCAATTAGAGTAAAGTGTATGTATCGGTGTTTATGTATTGGTGTACGGTTGGGACTGTATTGTAATGTCTGATAACATTTAAAATGTGTTACTTTGTATTTCTTTTTATCAGGTTTACAGAAAAGAGTATCATGGACAGCATAGATGAAATTGTAGAAGCCATCTTTATAGCCTTAGTTGTTGCTACCTTCCTTCTCAACACCGGTCGCAGTCTGAAGGCAATCGAGTTATGTAATGAATGTTTAATTATCCTAAATGATAAACGTCAGGGAATGCAAGAAGAATTGGCCAATATTTTTGTTTGCGTATCTATCATGTAATGTTCAGGGCGTACTCTGTTATCGCTGATTACACAAATGCAATCCAATACGGGAGTAAAGCTCTTGTCTTATTGCCCGAATGTAGTAAAAAAGCCAGTGTTGCCATAGAAATGGCAGAAATATATCGGAGTCAAAATAAACATATAGAGGCAAAAGAACTTTATGAGAGAGCAATCAATATCTTGAAAGAAATTGGCGACAGTGAAGGAGAAGCAGGTGCTTATGGAAAACTTGGAACTATGCTGTATGACCTTGGAGAATTTGTCAATGCTAAAGAATATCACGAGAAAGAATTGGTGATCAGAAAAGTAATTGGAGACAAAAAAGGAGAAGGAACATGTTACGGAAACCTAGGAAATGTGTTTCATGCTCTCGGTGAATATCTCAAGGCTAAGGAATATTTAGAGAAAGCACTTGTGATCAGAAAAGCCATCGGCGACAGAGAAGGAGAAGCAGCAGATTACGGAAACCTAGGAAATGTGTTTCTTTCTATCGGTGAATATCTCAAGGCTAAGGAATATTTCGAGAAAGCACTTGTGATCAGAAAAGCCATCGGCGACAGAGAAGGAGAAGGATCATGTTACGGAAACCTAGGAAATGTGTTTCTTTCTATCGGTGAATATCTCAAGGCTAAGGAATATTTCGAGAAAGCACTTGTGATCAGAAAAGCCATCGGTGACAAAAAAGGAGAAGGAGCAGATTACGGAAACCTAGGCAGTGTGTTTCTTTCTATCGGTGAATATCTCAAGGCTAAGGAATATTTCGAGAAAGCACTTGTGATCAGAAAAGCCATCGGCGACAGAAAAGGAGAAGGAGCAGATTACGGAAACCTAGGCAGTGTGTTTTATTCTCTCGGTGAATATCTCAAGGCTAAGGAATATTTCGAGAAAGCACTTGTGATCAGAAAAGCGATCGGTGACAAAGAAGGAGAAGGAACAAGTTACGGAAACCTAGGAAATGTGTTTCTTTCTCTCGGTGAATATCTCAAGGCTAAGGAATATTTCGAGAAAGCACTTGTGATCAGAAAAGCCATCGGCGACAGAAAAGGAGAAGGATCAGATTACGGAAACCTAGGAAGTGTGTTTCATTCTCTCGGTGAATATCTCAAGGCTAAGGAATATTTCGAGAAAGCACTTGTGATCAGAAAAGCCATCGGCGACAGAAAAGGAGAAGGAGCAGATTACGGAAACCTAGGAAATGTGTTTTTTCTCTCGGTGAATATCTCAAGGCTAAGGAATATTTCGAGAAAGCACTTGTGATCAGAAAAGCGATCGGTGACAAAAAAGGAGAAGGAGCAGATTACGGAAACCTAGGAAATGTGTTTCTTTCTATCGGTGAATATCTCAAGGCTAAGGAATATTTCGAGAAAGCACTTGTGATCAGAAAAGCCATCGGCGACAGAAAAGGAGAAGGAGCAGATTACGGAAACCTAGGCAGTGTGTTTTATTCTCTCGGTGAATATCTCAAGGCTAAGGAATATTACGAGAAAGCACTTGTGATCAGAAAAGCGATCGGTGACACAAATGGAGAAGGACATGTTACGGAAACCTAGGAACTGTGTTTCTTTCTCTCGGTGAATATCTCAAGGCTAAGGAATATTTCGAGAAAGCACTTGTGATCAGAAAAGCCATCGGCGACAGAAAAGGAGAAGCAGCAGATTACGGAAACCTTGGAAGTGTGTTTCAATCTCTGGGTGAATATGGCAAGGCTGAAGAAAATCTCGAGAAGGCACTCTCTATAAGTAAAGATATCGGTGATCGTCAAAAAGAGTTATCCTGCCTTTGCAAACTTTCATTCGTGAAGTTATCGCAAAGAAAACCAATCCAGGAAGTATCCCGCTGTCTGTTTCAAGCTATTGACAAATGCGAAAATTTGCGAGATTTTCTTGTAGACAACGATCAATTTAAGATATCTTTTTCAGATCTTAACATTTCTCCCTACCAACATCTTACTGCATTGTTTTGCGCCACTGGGAATACTGTTAAGGCTCTTTATGTTGTAGAGCTAGGACGGGCTAGAGCCCTGGCAGACTTGATGACTTCTCAGTACTGTGCTGAAAAGCAAATCTCATCTGATACGCAATCGTGGGTTGGCATTGAAAGTATCATGAAGAAAGAAAGTAACTGTACTTGTCTATACATCGCTTATTATGGTAACAATATTTTCTTGTGGATTCTCAGAACAAGCGGAGTCATTACTTTCCGAAGAATATCAGTCAATGAAGACTTTCCTCACATCGGATCAGTTTCCGATTTGGATGATTTTTTCGGTAAAAGCTTCCGCGGCTTTGCTATTTTACCCGAGAATGATTGCGAAGATCGATCTTTAAATGTCATTCAACCCAAATTGACGTCATCCCAGGAAGGGAGCTCATCAGATTTGCGACTTTTCGAGGCTGACGAAGAAGGAAGCCAACTTTCCGAACCGATTCTTCATTCGTCAGTTTACAGAATGATCATCGCTCCTGTGGTTGACTTTCTTGAGGAGCCCGAAATCATCATCGTTCCTGATCGCTCCTTGCACCAAGTTCCATTTGCAGCATTGATTGACGAAAGTGGGAAGTGTTTATCGGAGACTTTCAGGATCCGCATTGTTCCTTCTTTGACGACTCTGAAACTCATTCAGAACAGTCCAGCAGACTATCATAGTCAGACTGGTGCACTGATTGTGGGGGATCCTAAGGTTGGTCAGGTGTTTTACAAGGGATATCTTGAAAACTTCAAACCGTTGCCTTGTGCAAGAAAAGAAGCATTGATGATCGGAGAACTGCTGGGTTTTGAACCTTTACTAGGAGAGGAGGCAACAAGGCAGGCGGTACTTCAAAGGCTGCATTCAGTAAGTCTGATACATATTGCTGCTCATGGCAACGCCGAAAGAGGAGAAATTGCTCTATCCCCTTTACGCACTACTCATCCTATTCCACAAGAAGAAGACTACCTATTGACAATGTCCGACATTTCACAAGTTCAACTGCGGGCCAAACTGGTAGTACTTAGCTGTTGTCACAGTGGACAAGGACAGATCAAAGCAGAGGGAGTTGTTGGAATCGCTCGAGCGTTTTTAGGATCCGGTGCACGCTCGGTGTTGGTGGCACTATGGGCCCTGGAAGACAAAGCAACAGAGCAGTTGATAAGTCGTTTCTACGAGCACCTTGTTCTTGGAGAAAGTGCCAGTGAATCCCTTCACGAGGCCATGAAGTGGATGAGAAATAACGGCTATCCTAAGGTTTGCGACTGGGCACCTTTCATGCTGATTGGAGATAACGTGAAATTTGAGGTAAGGTTAATTTAATTTAGGTGGGAGACGCGGGGGGGGGGGGGGGGGCATGTATGCTCGTCTCTTTTAGGGGTGTAAATTATGGATTTTGGTCTCACTTAGGGTGTTCAGGACAGGACGCCAATACTTTTAGCCATAAAGGTATCGTTTAGGGTTGCACGCGAAGAAATACAAAACACCATCATACTGTGTTGGTGGTCTACACTGATGAGGCATGAAATCTGGTATCTTTTTTGGGGTCAAATAAAGCTTGAGCCACGCCCAGATTGTTCTGCTTCAGGGGCTTAATTCAAATTTTTCGACAAGCCCTTCACATGGGAGTCCCCCCCCCCCCCCTACCGTCACCCCACCCCAGGGGTGCTGGGAAGACGGAAAAGAACTGGCGCCTAACATAGAATTTACTGTCTTTCGGCTCAGTATAGAAGACACGAACGCACCACAATATTTATACAATCGTATCACCATTTTCATTTAATTGTGGTTTATCTGTTTCTTTTGTTGCTAGTGTTTTACGAAGAAAGACATGATCAAATAAAGGACTTGATCCAGACGTAAAGCAAGCAATGAACTGACAAATGTATTATAAGTACATAGTTTGTGAATACGGTACAGTATTTACTTAATTCAAGCTCAAGTGCATTGTGCATTGCATGTTGAATGCTGTATTTCTAAACGAGCCTTTTTGTTTGATGAGTGAGTCTGTACATGTATTTACAGTTTTTTGACGTCCTCTCACGACAAACGAGACGCGTCTCGCGAGACGGTGGTAACTTACTTAGTGCTCAGAATGCAAAGTTTAGTTTAATTTTGAGTTGAGAATGATCAGATTTGTTTGTTTTACAAAGTTCAATCAATTTCACAAGCATGCGAACTATGCTGTATCAATTGCATTTTTGCAGCCGTCAATCATCTTAGCTACGTCTCAGGAAATAGAGACTCACTTCAACAGGGGTTCAAAATGTCATGCCTAAGGGTTGTAATATTATTTGTAGATTGCGATCCATTTTGGTTTTTCCCTTTTTTTAAGAGTCCAATGGTTGTCGTCATCATTAGCAGTTTAAAATCCCACAACGATTAAGCTGAGGACAACGTTGATTAAAAAACTAGTTTATATTTTAATTGAGAATCTCGGGATAATTCAGACCCATTCAGTTTGTCTATTGGTGTCAGAGCTATCCTCAGCTGAATATGTAAAGGGACAAAGTGATTAGTTTCTAATGAAACTGTGGTGCTGCGTCGGCGGGCAAGTGAAACACTATGTTGATTATCAACTCAGAGTTGATAAAGGTAAATATACCGCCGTAGCGAATTTCTAAAAGCTGACGTTTCGAGCGTTAGCCCTTCGTCGGAGCAAAAGTGTTCCGACGAAGGGCTAACGCTCGAAACGTCAGCTTTTAGAAATTCGCTACGGCGGTATATTTACCTTTATCAACTCTGAGTTGATAATCAACATAGTGAATATGTAAAGACTGCGTTCAATTCCAAATTAATACAAACTTGACAAATTCGCCGTTGCATTTCTCGTTCTCCAGAAAACGCAGAATTTAAGCCATTTCATGTTGTTGTTTTACAGAGGATGATTAAGAAATGTACAAAGATAAAAACGCACGTGCAGATCAATTGTACTTCTCATTAAACCGTTTGGTTTAGCGACGTTCTCGTTGCCGTTGCCGTTGTGGTTTTCTTAAATTCCCAATTATGATTGACGGCAGTGTAAAGTGCAATCGTTAGTTGGGTTTTGAACTTCAGAGTTCACATGATATTTTAAATCTACTGATTGAAACAATAAATCAAGGTAAACTTACGGACTCGTCCTTCTTTCTCTAGTTTGGTGAGATGGTGATTAACATTATTCTCTGCTGCTTTATGAAGGTGCCATGGTGTATCCTATAATAATTATTAAATGATAAATAAATTAATTAAGAAATACGTTTTTTTAATTATAAATAAATAAATTTTATCAATTGACGGTAATTTACTGTACGTTCAACCACTAATCACTGTCAATGACCATTTTTTCCTACTACAGTACATGTAGGTAAATTTTAATAAGTAAAAATAAATATCTTCCTACATTTGTAAGAGTAACAAGCTCCTGACTAAAACTGAAATCCACGGTTTATTTGCCGTTCGTTGAAGAGATTTTTCCTGAAATGTCACTCTATTATTTTGAACGATTATGAGGACTTTTCTTTATTGAACATTTTATCAAAAAGCTCCAGCGATTTTTTTTTTCGGCTGAATTTTGTTGGGAATGTTTTACGCTTTCACCATCTTCCTAAAGTTGCGTGATGATTCGGCCGAAAACAGCTAATTAGCATAATTTTCGAACTTTTCTAAAATTCAGCCGAAAAAAAATAGCTGGCCAGGAACTTTTTGATATTTTCCCCTAAACTTATTTCACCCAAAGGGATGTTTTGGCGAAATAAAAAAACAAATTCGAATTTTTGCCACTGATTTTCGATTCGTGATAATTATTACAGGCATATGCTGTTAATTAAGGTTCTCTCAATAAATATTCAGAAACAAAATACAATTTTAAAAATAAATTTTAATGTCTAATGAGTGTCTTTATAATATTTGATAAAGATACGGCTGAACTTTAAACTCAATTTTCTGGTCTAAAACTAACATGTCAAGTTAGGATCAGATTAAATTGATTGAAAGTTTTTGAAGCCGTTTAAAAAACTTGTAGCAGTGTTTTATCAGGTACAAACTTAAGACACTCGGCTTGCCTCGTGTCCTTGTGCATTTTTGTGTATTTAACTAAACTAGACGTATAACTAATATTAATAATAAAAACTCTAATCTTACAACATAAACTTTCTTGACAATGTCCATGGAAGTTATTAAGAGCGACTTTCTGTAAAAATCGACTAAAATCGGCTTTCGGCGGCACAAGTCAAAAAATCAAATTCGCTCATATTTGGCTCATAGATAGGCCCTAGTCAGAAACTAAACGGACTGTAGTTAGTTTTTGGAAATACAGCTTTTTTCTGTAAAAATATGCGAAAAACCATTTTGCCCCGATTGGGCCCAAAATCGACTTCCGGTTTGACAGAATTTTCGGAAAATTTGATCGCTTTGCGCACCATACTACAGCTATTTTCGAATCTTTAAATAACATTTATATACTGTCTAGGTCTTCATTGTTCGATTGAATGAAAAATAAAATAAATCTAATTTAGTTTTGAGCCCGAAACAAGATCAAAATCATAGGCTAAATTTGCGAACTTGTTGCAAACTAATTTATGCAGATAAAACATTGACCATTTTATCTATGTGCGATAACTTAAAATTTCGTAAAAACGTTTTCTGTGGGTTAAGTATACGTTCATCTGATAGGATGTATAGAAAAATATCTGGGTAAATGATTTTAAGTGGCCCGCTTTGGCCCGTGTTTATCACTTATTTTGCCGAAAATATGCCGTTTCATGTGTAAACAATGGCGTGACACGGCTATTCACCGGAGACTCGCTCTGATAAAAAAGTGATTTCCAATTAATCACAGGAAGATATCTAGATAAAGGTAAATTAAAAACATAATGGAATCATTTTTGTTTTATTTGTTCGTTTAATTATAATTTATGGCATCGCTTTTAGCACTTTTATTTTTTCCTACCCGATTGCGGTTGAACAACCTAGTAAATAGCATGAGTTATTTTGAGAATTCCGTCCAAGTAGCCTCAAAACAAGCCAAGGCTATAAATATAAACTACCTAGTTGTGAACTCTTTAAAAAATAAGAGCAATCCGAGATAGCTTTTGTTCACCCGTTTTGAAGGCAGTTGGAGTGAGACTTGGAAACCGTTGCGTGACCAGTACACGATGTTGATCACAAAGTCGCAGTGCAGACTGTAATTTTAAGTTAAATCTCGTCGAGCGGGTTCTAAAGGGAATACATTCCCAGTTAATTGTTAAGCATAACAAGTCGGGATTGTTTGTATCTGAAGGAAACTCCTGCAGTAATAAATATATTTCGCTCATTGCTCGTATACCGTAACCTGGGGGCCGGGACTCTCTCGTATCATAGTGACGTCGGTGGGTGACGGTGGGTAATTTCCTTTGAAAGGAACCCCTCAAGGATAACAGAATCACGCTATATGGGTGTGACTCGAATTCAGTTTCACTCCTAAGATGCATCAATTCTAAAACAAAACCACTTACTACCCAATACCCTAAATGCTATCGGGATAACTCTAACAGAGAGGTACGACAATAACAACAACCCCCTGGAACGGCAACTCACAAAATATCCGTACTACTAGATACTACTTCTTTTAGCTCAATTATTAATAAAACCATAGACGTTTTCATTTTCAATTGTGCACATTTCCGATCCGTCTCAATACCTTGACCAGTCGTCGTGCAGTCATCTGCCTCGTCCCAGTCGTCGCTCTTTAGTCGGGCGTGGTTGCACCACGCACCTTTTCTGCTCTTTACCGACTACTCTGAATGCAACGGATGGTGTATGCCATCGTTGCGGTTTTGCGCACTCACGCTCGAGGCAGAAACAAGGGAATAATTGAACAAGTTGATGTTTATCACTGAATAAGCTAAGCGAAACATCACTGCCTGGGGAGAGCTCTGTTCAGGCCAGCCCTTTGTTCCGTTTACCGTCGCCCGAGGGGACCAGATTTTTCAGTTTCCAAAAAACTTTTTACAGTATTGTACGGTAGGCAATGTAGTCTGACCCTTTTAACCCTTTTACTTGGGAAAATAAACAGACTTATGTTTTTGCAAATGTATATAATTTTACAACATTTTTTCAATGCTTAATATTTGAAGGTATTTCAGTCTTGAGCAACACCGTGTGGTAAGCACCAGTTGACGTGCCCTGGAACATGAGATACACTGAGAGAAATATGGTTATATATATGTGCTTGAAAATGTGATGGGGAATACTTGAGAACGGAAACCAGCTACGATGTTACATTTCCTCCTTTGTCCATGCGGGTTGGGCTCTCAAGAGTTCTTTCGTTCGGAAAACAAGGTTCAATTTGATTCAAAAGGATCACCTACTATGAAGAAAAACAAACTGGAAAGAAGCTTGACCCCGTCTCAGGTGTCCCAAGAAATGAGAGTTGCGAAATATTCCAACCCTCGAACGTTACATCCTACCCATCCTTGGAGACCCAGGGGTTAGAAGTCTTGATGACGAAAAGAACCCCTGGGTAGGATGTCTTACCACACGAGTTCCGAGAGGTAATTTGCATACTGGCTCCTGATTGGGCGCGGAAAAAAATCCTTTGTATTTTTCCGCTCAATCAGCGACCGAGAAACTTCGAGTACTTTTCGTGCCTCTAACACGGAGAGCAGTTTGCTCGCCATATTTGTTTTGCCCGTTCGCTAGACTTTGCTCTCAACGAAAAGCTTCGGTAAAAATTTCCTGAAACCCTACGAAATCACGCCGGACTTCGCAATGGATTAGTGTAACAGTTCGAGCGATTTGAGGTATCGAGTGGTTAAGTTACGTTTTCTGCTGTGGCCATAATTCGACTCGCGATACCGAATTTTCACAACTGCGTGTGTACCACCATGTTTTCAGCTTGCTCTGGTTTAACGTGGACCCTGCTTCATTGCAGCTTTATATTCTTGTTCTACCTTGCGGTATGTACAAATATGGTAGGGTTCTTATTTTTACGAAGCTTACCGTTCTAGAGCGAAGTTTGTCGCACGGGCTAGACAAATATGTCGATCGTTTGCGGTCAATTTGTGCATGTTGATTTCAATGTTCCCACGCAAACTTTATTTGCCATTTGCTATAAATTATTTTCGCGATGAAACCGCCTCTGTAAACGGCAGTCGACATGAGTGAAAATCTCACTCCCAAAAAGACTGTAAAGGATTGCTGTCGGGTTGTTCGTTGGAATTTGTTGACAAGTATAAGAAGAGGAAAAGGACTATTACTAGCCAATTTAGTAAAGTGTTCGAAAGTGTTGTGAATCAATCTTTCACAATTGCTGGTTTGCAACCATTCCCGAGAGATTTAAATGACAAAGACCCTGGCGGCCATGTTGGATGACAGGAACAATAAAGCTAATTATAATTCTTTTGTTAATGGTCATCCAACATGGCGGCGATGACGTCAGTTGCAAACCAAGAATTGAGGTCAACGGGGAAACGACAACAACCAAGGGATTTGGTGGAAAATCATGGCCCAAACTCCGTAAAGATTTCAAAATAATTGGCAATATTTGAAAAGTTAAACTTTTGCCAAATCCTGTGGGTAAAGAGGCAAACACTTCTCTTCCACGGACAACGTTCTCTACAACTATTAAACTTCTGCTCTGGTTTCATTTCTTTTACCCCAGGAAAGGACTCTAGCCCAACGGCCATCGCCTTAGTAAGATCTTCTCCAAAATCGATGGCAGCTCGACATATTTGTCTAGCCCGTGCGACAAACTTCGCTCTAGAACGGTAAGCTTCGTAAAAATAAGAACCCTACCATATTTGTACATACCGCAAGGTAGAACAAGACTATAAAGCTGCAATGAAGCAGGGTCCACGTTAAACCAGAGCAAGCTGAAAAACATGGTGGTACACACGCAGTTGTGAAAATTCGGTATCGCGAGTCGCATTATGGCCACAGCAGAAAACGTAACTTAACCACTCGATACCTCAAATCGCTCGAACTGTTACACTAATCCATTGCGAAGTCCGGCGTGATTTCGTAGGGTTTCAGGAAATTTTTACCGAAGCTTTTCGTTGAGAGCAAAGTCTAGCGAACGGGCAAAACAAATATGGCGAGCAAACTGCTCTCCGTGTTAGAGGCACGAAAAGTACTCGAAGTTTCTCGGTCGCTGATTGAGCGGAAAAATACAAAGGATTTTTTCCGCGCCCAATCAGGAGCCAGTATGCAAATTACCTCTCGGAACTCGTGTGGTAAGACATCCTACCCAGGGGTTCTTTTCGTCATCAAGACTTCTAACCCCTGGGTCTCCGAGGATGCATCCTACCCTAACCCAAATTATACACCCATGACTGTACTGGGGGAGGAGAGTTGATTGAATCCCATAAAACTCCTTGAAAGCCTTATGCCTTTAGTAGAGGGCCTATAACTTGCTTTACAACATAAGGTGCATGGTTTTGCTGTTAATTATGACGTCTACGTTTAATATACGTACGTCATGAAGTACACCATCTTCTATTTCAGATTTTCTTTTCTCATGACGTCAGAAACAAGCCTGTAAATCGGTAAATGAAATGTCATTTAAAAATTCAATAATTGGGCCGATAAACCTGCATGTCAAAAGACGCGGTTGTCATGGCAACATCAAACAGTTGTCAAATCAAACTGATCCTGAGAAATAAGTGAACAGTTACTAGAATAGAATAAAAAACTTTATTTATGTGTCAAGCCCTGTAGCCTGGGAAAATCCCATACTAATTTGGGGACACACAAAAAAAAAATAGATACTAACAAATTGAAAATATTTAAAACTGTGTAAAATATCTAATACTGAACATTTTAGCATCCCAGAGTGCAAATTTTGCAACCTCGATTCCAGGCTCTCTCTCCTTTTCCCCCTTGTCGTTGCTCTCTCCTCAACGACAAGGGAGGAAAAGGAGAGAGAGAGCCTGGAATCGAGGTTGCAAATTTTGCACGTCTGAGATGCGTCACGATGTCTCCAGTTCAGTAGTCTTACAACACGACACATGTGTGAACTGCGAAGCAGCGAAGTATTTCGCACCTAATCTGAAACATCTTACTGAACTTTTGGGGATAAATAATACATTGACATAAATTGGCAATTACATGAAGATCACCCGAAGATGTCTAAGCGTTACTAAATTAAATAATTTCGGTCTTTCAGAGATTGCCGAAAATCAACGTAAGATTTCCAAGGATTATACGAGGTCTTCCGAAGAATGTCGAGGCTCGATCGTGTCATTATCAACTGAGATCAGTCAAAACTGATAGCTGAGAAACGGCTAAAATTTCAACTGATAACTGAGGATTTCCCAAATTCTAATTTGTAACTAAGAATCCATCAGGACCCTCCATATAGTTACTGGAATATTTTGGACTCCCAAGCCCATGGCCATGTCGCTATTAAAACGAAAACCAGCTGCATCGGAACCAGAGGTGCCCAATGTTATGAGAAACTGATAAAAATAAATAATTAAAATAGCACTGGATTCAGCAAACAACGAAAGTGCTATTTTAATAATTTTTGTATACATGTAGTATTATTGAAACACAAAATAATTTTCGCCGTCGTTTTCGTTAATCTTCTTTCGTCATTGTTTTCTTGCCGAGGCTGAGCATATTGTATACAGCTGTTTCGAGAAAGGTTGTCGGGAGAAAGCGCACGCGACAATCCCGAAAAGTGTTGTGGGTAGTTTTTAGTTCACGGTTCCTTGACTTCAGCATTTCAGGGAAATCTGAGAAAATGGCACGAGACGCCATGGACGTATGTTTGCGAGTGCTAAAACAAAGCAACAAAAGTAGGTTCGACAGCTACAGTGTCAGGAACATACCTTGCTGATCATTTCCCAGATTACCTTTCGGGATTGTCGCGTGTCGCGTGCGCTTTTTTCCGACAACCTTTCTCGAAACAGCTGTATACCACTGGCCGTACTAGCAGAGAGCATTTCTCCATATATTAATTTATCATTCATTTAAAATTAAATAAACCATCGAGAAATGGTTAGTTGTACTTCTCAACCATTTGTAATTAGTGGTAATCAGCGAAAGTAATAAACTTAGCTATTTGAACATTTGAATATTTATTCCCGTCGCACGTTAAGTGAGTCACGCAATGCTCTAGCTATGTCGAACATGCTGCAGGGAGAATAATGGTCAATAATTCAAGAACATAATTTACCCATTTGATCTTTACCTGAAAGTTCTAGTTTACCAAGAGGGCGATACATTTATAGTGTTTGAAGAATGAACAAAATATGATAGTGTTTCAAACTTGCAAAGTTTGAAGAGAAACAAACACATATTTTAGGTTATAAAACGAACTTGTGGTTTCAAAATGCAAAATATACTAATAGTAGAATAAAAAAAGTCAATAAGAGATGTTCTTTAGGTTCCGATTTAATGATCAGCTATATTTATGCGTTTCCCTATAGCTATGTTAAAGTGATTATTATCGAGTATTCGGATTGCGACTGGCCCTGTCACGCCATTGTTTACACATGGAACGGCATATTTTCGGCAAAATAAGTGATAAAACACGGGCCAAAGCGGGCCACTTTAAAATCATTTACCCAGAGATTTTTGTACATATCCTATCAGATGAACGTATAATTAAGCCATAGAAAAACGTTTTTACGAAATTTTAAGTTATCGCACATAGATAAAATGGTCAGTGTTTTATCTACATAAATTTAGTTTGCAACAAGTTCGCAAATTTAGCCTATGATTTTGATCTTGTTTCGGGCTCAAAACTAAGTTAGATTTATTTTATTTTTCATTCAATCGAGCAATGAAGACCTAGACATGATACAAATGCTATTTAAAGATTCAAAAATAGCTGTAGTATGGTGCGCGAAGCGATCAAATTTTCCAAAAATTATGTCTAACTGGAAGTCGATTTTGGGCCCAATCGGGGCAAAATGGTTTTTCGCATATTTTTACCGAAAAAAGCTGTATTTTCAAAAACTAACTACAGTCCGTTTAGTTTCTGACTAGGGCCTATCTATGAACAAAATATGAGCGAATTCGATTTTTTGACTTGTGCCACCGTTTGGTCGACTTTTACAGGAAGTCGCTCTTAAGTTTTCAGGGTCTTCTCCCAATGCCTTCAAGTATCTAAAATTAAAAAGTACATCATTTATATTGTAAAGCATGATTATAATACTTTTGCTGTAACATGATCATGAATGCATGAATATCATGCTTATCGTAACTATATTTATTATATTATTATTATATATTAAAATAAATATTGACACTGTTTGTTTTGCAGTTCTGAATATAATTTTATTATCTAGCTAGTCAATCATGTAATATTTTTATTATTACATCATTAATAATATTATATTATAATCAATTTAATATAGATCTAGAGAATAATGCATGGTGCACAGAGATATTAAGTTCCCCTTCAAGTGTTCAACTTGATATCTCATGAGTGAGAGCAGTGAAATAGAAGAGAAATTTCATATTTTCAAGCAACCATGTATTATTTTGTTCATTACATAAGACATTAGGTTACTAATAATAAAATAAGCTTATTAAGTTTTTGAAGAGTTTTCTAAGATTTCCGACCATTTTTTTTAATTTTTAAATCAAATTTAAATTAAATTAAATTAAAAAGGGATTGTAGACAAACCTGTTTTTCTCTTGTGTTTCTATGTTCGATGTATTCCTTGATTTTTGTGACAGCTTCTTCCACGGCTGGACCATGTCCAGGGTAGATAAGATGCGGCGACAAATTTAAGATTACTTCTAATGATTTCATGTATGTGAAAAGATCCTCAAACACCTACAAAATACAAAATGAATTACCCCAAATTAAGTAGTGTTCAACAGGGACTGGGGACTATTGACTAGGTATAAGAAGGCGAAGTATAATGGCAAAAGGCAAAAAAGTCCTGTTGGGATAAAACTAGACCTTCAGAAGGAATCCAGGATAACGTTTACAACATGTACATTTCACATGTACATGTAGCAAACTATCCCGGGTACTAACTGTTTACACTGGAAAAGAATACCGGATTCAAATGATCCTGGATTCACAATGAATCCCACTTAATCCTGGATTCAAAAACATCCCAGATTTATCCAAAAACTATCCCGAATTTACCCCTTAAGGTCATTCCATCGAAATAGAACTTACAATAGATTTTCATTCAAACTTTGCCTATTGGTTGTTTATCTTAAGCGGAACTTAAATTTTGAAATAAAAAAGGGGCGTCCCGGTATTCGTTTAGGAGCAGGAGGACCTTGTATATACCCCATAATTCCGTACAATATTAGCTTCCAGAAACGTTTTATTTTAACCGTTCACTTTACGTTTCGTGGGAGCAGAAAAAACAGGGAGAAAGCAAAACGTGAAATATAACAATAAATATACTGCATCGACTTCAAGGAACAATTTAATGTACGTTTTATGATAAAGGCACGCATGTTTAATCGACACTGATTCAACTTGTACATGTCGAAAAGACAGCATTTTCCTCTTCCAGATAGAGTATCATTGACCAGGAGTGTGGAAAACAGTGTTCTCGAGGCCACAATTATATTTTCACGAGTACTGGCTAAGTTCACGTTTCCGGTGATTATTTATTCTTCTGCAATAGAAATTAGTTTATATTCATTTTATAGAAAGAAGGTGATTGCTAGACTCAAAATAAGAGAAAACAATTGATAGGTCACGGTACTCGTTTACAAGAAAACGACGATTTATCTCTCTGGTGAGCTTAACCGTAAAGGAAAAGCCGCCATTTTCTTAATGTGTGCGCGCTAATTACGTGTGAAATCATGCGCAGTAAGGATGCGCAATGCAATACTAAGGAATAACCTTAAGTGTAAACTGGTAGCATGGCAGGGACATGATTGGTCAGTCTGGATTGGTCAGTCCGGGTAGTAGTTTGGCCTAGTGTAAACATGGCCTTAGCAAGCTTTTAGCCAGAAGGGCATCCGGGTGTCCAGTGGATGCCCAATCCTGGGAGAAAATGGTGAAAAATGCACCAAAGCTTTAACAAATTTATGTGGGGACATGTCTCCAGCTGAACGCCCACTTTTCAAATTCTGGCAATGGCTATAAGCCTGGGGGCCTTAGTGTGAACATGGTACATGTAGAATAAATTATAGCAAGTACACCATACTTACAGCAGTTCCCTGACCTAAGATGCAATCTCCCGAAAAGACAGCATTTTCCTCTTCCAGATAGAGTATCATGTGATCTGTTGTGTGACCAGGAGTGTGGAAAACCTTCAGTGTTGCTCCTTCTGTCACTATTTTATCTCCGTCCTTGAGGTAGCTATATTTATTTCCAGTATTACCACTGATCTCTTCTGCTACACCCTCCTGTGGAAGCTTTGAAATTTTTAGATGACCTGCAATTTGATAATATATTATAAATAATTATAATGAATAAATCTGTAGCAACTTCCATTGAATTAGCACCCTTATAAACCCACAATTTGTTGTAATCAATGAAGGCAAACACAAGACTAATCCGTGTTGAGTAGCCTGACGAGTGTGGTGATGTGCGCCATTCCTGAGTGTGTTTAAGCTTAAAACCAGGAAATATCTTGTTTGTTACAAGTGTTCCTTTAATGAAGGAATGACTCAGTACTAGACAATACTGTCTGTTAAACTCTAAAATTATATTTTTAAAGTAATACTTCTTGTCAGGTTCACCTCATTGCATGTTCAAACTGGAAAATTTACAGCAAACTGGTCTACACTGCATGCACAGAAGCAGGGCTGCAAATAACAGTCGGTCATCGGACAATGGCCAACCAAATTTTGCCAATGTCCAAGGAAATCTCAACTTAACTGTGGTCGGACATAATGTCCGGACAATTGTTTTTGTTGCCTTCCAATGCAAACACTAATTGTTCTAAACGTAAACTAGTTTACTCTGCGTTGACCAGGGGGGGCTAGCAGCGAGGCCTGGGACCTAGTATACATGATTGCACATTTAAGAAATTTGGCCGAGCGAGACTAAGTACTGGTTTGTTTAAAATAAACATGGCGGACGATGGCGGACATGACGTGCGTTTGTTCGTTCAGAAATATTTTGCCGATTCCACGTTAAAACATCTATGGGAACGATTCGGTCGCTGTTTAACTGAACTTTGGTCATTGTGGGACACCATGGATGAAAATTCCACAGCAAACTCCCGTAGAGGTACGTTTCTCGAATGATTGACAGATTTCTTTACTTGTGCGATCATGTATAGCGGAAAAGCGGCAAGATCAAAGGGTGCTGCCTGCCCCCCCTGGCGTTGACAATGCATTAGATTGCTTATTAAGCAGTACGGTAATATGATGTCCGACCTCATTTTTGTTTTGTCCGACCAAAATAGTGACTTAGTCGGACACATGTCCTTTCAAGAAAAAACAAATTATTTGCAGCCCTGCAGAAGGACTAATAATTATTGAGAGAGATATTCATGGTGATCGGTCAAGTTGTCCCCGCCCCGACCCCTGCAGATGCAACACATTGTTGTACAAAATCCCCGCCCAAAATAAATATGTCACGCATATGTAATGTAACAAATATGTCACACATATGCTACACCTTAGTCACTCCTTGCAAAAACATGTAGCTTGTTTCCTTTACGTAAATCCGTAAACGTGTACATTCTGTGTATATATACAAGCATGTTTATTACTTGTAAAAACTACTCCCTGATGAAGTTAGCGATAGTCTAACGAAACGCGTAGGAAAATAAAAGTTTTGCAATTTAAGTTCGTTCAGTGCTGCTCACTAGTTTAGCCTTAAAAATTAAAAAAAAAAAAATTAAAAAAAAAAATTAAAAAAATTGTTTAAAATTTTTTACAAATCGCTCGCAGCTTCAACTTTGTTGCTATGCAGCAAGTTACCAGAGCGTTCATAGAGACGATTCATTACAAGGGTCAACACAAACATGGAAAGCGCCGAACAAGAGAAAGACAAACAAAATCCGGCTACAGCCGAAGACCATGACAATATGGCAGCAACAAGTTAGTTGGGATTTTTTTTCATGTTTAAATTTAACTTTTACGAAGTTTGAAATTGGTATTTTTCCTTGTTTCAGCTGCCACACAACGAATAAACACGTTGAGTCGACCTAAACCAGTTCCGGTTGGTTTTATTGAAGACAAGTTAGTGTTTTATCCAATCTATATCTTCTAACCAACTCCGATTAGTTATTTATTTTATAAATTAGTTATTTTATTTCATAAAAACAATAGAAAACCGTTTACCCTGTATTTTTATAGAGTTATGGTAACACTCGTGAAAGTTTCGGAGAACTCGAAATTGCTGCGGAAACACTCGCCGTTTCCACAGCATTTCTCTTTCTCCCAAGCTTTACTCGTGTTACCATAAATCTATCGAAATTCGGAAAACGCATATAGAACATAGAAAACCATCTTCTATTAAAACATGGAAAACTCTGTTCATTTATTGTTTCGTCCCATAATGGTCGAAGAACGGTTTTTCAATTACAATGGCCAATCACAATCATCGAAAACGACAAAACGAACCAATGAGAACTCTAAGCAAATACACGTAGCCGGCGCCACGCGCGGGAAAACGCGTGGGATTTTGGTTTGGCATCTGATTGGTTGAGTATATTTACGTAGGTGGCGCGAGTTTTTTTTAAACAAATCAGAGAGCGTAGTAAAGCAAAGCCAAAGCAATTCAGTGATTACTTTCGACACTCAACTGAAAATCGCTCAAAAAGAGTAGGACTATAGTGAGCTCTTCCATCTTCTCCCATTGTCTGACTCAATGGAGCCTGAAAGAAAACAACCAAAATAAACTAGTTACCGGTAATAATATTACCGTTAAGGGGTAATGACTTGATTTAGTGTCCTCTTTTCAATAAGCACCCCTCAACCCTAATTTTCATTTTCTTCTAGATTTATATATTACAACAGTTCGGAGCATGAAAAAGTTCGCTGGCTTGTCTAGAACTTTCAACCTCTCAGGGTTCTCTTCAGGCCCTAATTTTGAAACTGTAGTATTAAAATCCGCACTAAACGTACCGCTCAAAAGTAAGTTATTACTGTCATACCTTATATGTGCATACGAGTTTTCAGAGCTCGTGTACTTCGAGCGAGCGATATGATTAAAAGTACATTTGTACAGCATTGAGTTATTACACCGCTCTCCTCCTGTCATTTTACGACATGGTGTTAGAAGCGTGGGATTACTGATCCTCCAGGAGTCGAAAGACCGTATTCAAGTTTTCAAATATTCAAATATTTCAAGTCTTCGAGCTTCAATCGGCGCGTTCCGCAAAAGCACAACATGGCCGACAGATTCAAACCTCCTTCCATAGACTGGACCAGTCCAGGAGATGTACACAAGAGATTCAAACTGTTCAAGCAAAAATGCGAACTAGTCTTCGCTGGGCCACTTGACAAAGTCGAAGAAGCAAAGAAAGTCAGATTGCTGCTGCTGTGGGTAGGCGATAAAGGCCTCGAAATTTACAACACGACCACATGGGCCAACGATGGCGATAATCTCAAGATCGTCCCGGTTCTGGCAACGTTAGAAGCGTACACAAAGCCACAAAGCAATCAGATCCTAGCTAGATACCAACTCAGATGTCTCAAACAGGGAGATAAGCCGTTTGAGGAATTTGTAACTGAAGCACGTCTGCTAATAGATGATGGAGGATACGACGCGGCTGTCAAAGAAAGCACACTCAGAGACACACTCGTGTTTGGCGTCGAATCAAACAAAGTGCGCAAAGATGCGATAGCGCTAGGGAACACTCTGACATTCAGGCAAGTTTACGACTTGGCCAAAGTTGACGAGAGTACCAAGGCCCAAATGAAGATCATTACTCAAGGTGAAGACAAGCCGGCCGATCTCCATACAGTTCAACACGGACAAGAATCTGCCAACTCGAATCAACCGTTCAAAGGTAAACCCCGTCGATTTCAATTCAAGTCAAAAGGTTGTTTTAGATGCGGAAACACAGCCATGAAAAATCTGCGCATTGCCCCGCCAAGAATTCGAAGTGTAAATACTGTGGCAAAAACGGCCATTATGCGAGGGTATGCATGAAAAAACGGCTACAGAAACTCCACGAAGTAGTAGACAGTCCTGAATACCAGGGCCAAGATATCCATCTGGAGGACGAAGACTATTTCGAAGATCCTTACGATGCCCTTAACTACGATGAAGAAGGCGCGAGTGACACCGAACCCATCAACGTGTTCCTAGGAACAGTTACCTCAACCGAGGACTGTGAGCCTTGCGAAATTTCATTGTATGACATAAACAGCCACCGAGACAGAATCTATGCCACAGTCAAGATCAATGAGCTCCACGACATCAAGCTTAAGGTGGATACAGGAGCAGATGCCTGTGTAATCACTACAACAGATCTTGAAGACTTCCCATTCCCTATCAAGATCCTGCCTTGCAATAATATTCTAAGGGGCTATGGAGGCGCCAAAATTGACAACGTTGGGTTAGCCTTCCTAGACATTTCCTTCAAAGGCAAAACCATTCATACCAAGTTCAACATCGTAGATGCACCAGGCAGCCCATCCATGCTTGGTTGCAGCCAATCCCAGGAACTTGGAATTATCACAGCCAACATCGATGAATTTACGGCTACGCCTACGACCAAGGACCTGTCTGAGCACACTTCCAAGGTTGACACAGCTGCGCAACAAGGCAAGTTATCAAAACCAACCATACTGGAGGAATACCAGGACTGCTTTGATAAGCTAGGCCGCTTCCCAGGAGAGAAATACCACATCCAATTGACTGACAATGCTGTCCCTGTTGTTCATGCCCCACGCACTGTCCCGGTGCATATACTACCTCTGTATAAGGCTGACCTTGACAAGATGATCGCCGATGACGTCATCACAGAAGTAAAAGAACCAACCGACTGGGTCAACTACATTGTGTGTAACATCAAGGACACTCCAGGTGGAGAAAGGAAAGTGAGACTTTGCCTTGACCCCAAAGACCTAAACAAGAACATACGTCGCGAACACTACTACAGCAGAACCATCGATGAGCTCCTACCATCGCTGCATGGAAAGAAGTATTTCTCAGTTGTTGACACAAAGAAAGGTTATTGGCATGTCGAACTGGACGACGAATCCAGCCGGCTGTGTACATTCAACACCCCGTTCGGGAGGTACAGGTTCAAGAGATTACCATTTGGAGTCGTTCTATCTCAGGACATCTTCCAGCGCAAACTTGATGATGTCTACAAGAACATTCCTAACGTAACAGGAATAGCTGATGATATTGTGATATGTGGTTCAACTGAACAAGAACATGACCAGGATTTCGTTAAAATGCTCCATGCCACTCGACAACACAATGTCAGCTTGAACTCTGAGAAGCTGCAATTCAAGAAACCGCAAGTTGATTTCTTCGGCCACACGCTAACAGAGAAAGGAATCCAGCCAGCTGCGAATAAACTTGAAGCAATGCGCAACATCAAGACCCCATCTGATGTCAAAGAGCTCCAAACCATTCTAGGAATGGTGACTTACCTCAATCGATACTCGGTGAAGTTAGCCGAGATGACGTCACCTTTGAGGGAACTGACAAAGAAACATTCTCATTTCACATGGGAATCCCATCATCAAGAAGCATTGGACAAGATAAAGGAAGAACTTTGCTCAGTCAAAATCATTTCGTACTATGACCCTGACCCAACTACACCAACGATCCTACAGTGTGATGCAAGCCAAATGGGCGTGGGAGCCTGGCTCAGACAGATAGACTCTCAAGGCAATGAGAACATTGTTGCTATGACTTCCCGATCGCTTACCAGCGCTGAATCCAGGTACTCAAACATTGAGCGTGAATGTTTGGGAGTCATGTATGGTCTAGAGAAGTTTGAATACTACTTACTGGGCAGACATGCAGTAGTTGAAACCGACCACTCTCCCCTGGAGCAGATTTTTAAGAAAAACATAGCAGAAGCCCCGGCTCGATTACAAAGAATGCTACTCAGATGCCTACGGTTCAACGTCCAAGTCCAATACAAACAAGGAAAGTCAATCCCAGTCGCCGACGCCTTGTCACGCGTGTGCTTTAAGAAAGGTGTACACACGATTGAAACCTCAGAACGTGATGACCTCTTACCCGAGAGCAACATTCACTTTGTTTCATGCCCCATTGATCTAACAGCAGTGAGATCTTCTACCGCCCAAGACCCTACCATGAACCTGCTGAAGGATGTCATTTACAATGGATGGCCACCCTACAGAAAACAATGCCCACAAGAACTCTGGGAATACTGGAACTTCAGGTGTGATCTTGTACTAGAAGATGGCTTAGTGCTTAAGGGTAACAGGATAGTCATACCTAAATCCATGCAGAACCAAGTCCTACAGACCATCCACGTGGGTCACATGGGCGAAAGCAAGTGTATCCTACTAGCCAAAGATTCTGTGTTTTGGCCAGGGATCTGCAACGAGATCAGACAGACGGTGAAGGATTGCGGTTTATGCAATAAACACCTACCAGCCCAACCAAAGCTGCCAATAATACAACCCGATCTTCCAACTCGGCCATGGGAAAAACTGGGAACAGACATATTTGAGTTTAACGGAAAGAAGTATCTGATGATTGTTGATTACTATTCCAGGTTCCCTGTGATCAGGCTCTTAAGTGACATAACAGCCAATACCATATGCAACCACTTCACAAGTGTCTTCGCCGAATATGGCTTACCGACTACGATCATCTCTGATTCCGGATCACAATATGTCAGCGAGAAGTTCAAGGCAAAATGCGAACAAAGTGGAATTACACTATCTTTCAGTTCTCCGTACCACCACCAAGCAAACAGCTTAGCTGAAAGAACAATCGGAACCTGCAAGTCTTTGTTGACAAAAGCACTGGAAAGCAAAGAATGTCCTTACACAGCTTTATGGATGTACCGTACCACTCCGCTGGACAATCAGATGCCTTCGCCCTATGAATTACTGTTTGGGCGTAAACCCCAGACCATGCTACCGAGTGCCAGAAGTATCCTGAAGTCTAAACATCCGAAGAATGACAACCACCAGGATGCAAACCAGCAGCGCCAAATCAAACAAGCTGAGTTTTACGACAGAAACGTTGGAGGTGATAAAAGGATCCTGAACAATATGGAACCGGTGTTTGTACGAAACTCTCTAAAGAACATATGGGAGCCAGCGGTCGTACTAAACAGACCTCAGCCTATCCAGAGTCCCAGAACCTACTTAGTAGACATTCGAGGCAAGATCTACCAAAGGACAAGGGAGCATTTGAGGCCAAGGAGCAAAAGTGACACAACACCTATGGCTGTTAGTGATCCAATGCCTGTACCTCTTGATTTGCTGCCTGCATCTCCAGTACCTCCAGATTTGTTGCCTGCACCTCACGTTGCCACACCCCCTACGCCAGTGAAGACCAATCCAATCTCGAGCACACCAGCACCACCTTCACCTGTTCTGACGCAACAACCATTCCACCCAGCGGCGCAGCCAAGTCCCCCATCTCATGTTGTTGTTGTAAAGGAGGGGAAAGTCTCGTACCAGCCAAAGAGTCAGATTACTAGAGCAGGACGTATTACACAAGTCCCAACCAAGTTTACGGAGTGAATGCAGCATGAACACTGAGACAAGCATAGTGACCAATCTCAGCATGAGATAACTGTTTACATTGAACTGTCTGTTTATTTTATCAGTTCTTACTTCAGATTTATATGTATATGTCGAGTTACAAAGGATCTTGCCTCCTAAACGAAAAGAGGGGGATGTCATACCTTATATGGGCATACGAGTTTTCAGAGCTCGTGTACTTCGAGCGAGCGATATGATTAAAAGTACATTTGTACAGCATTGAGTTATTACACCGCTCTCCTCCTGTCATTTTACGACAATTACCACCTCTCGTCTCGTTTCTCTCGAGACGCGTCGCGTTCAGTCTCGGGAGAATCACTGAACCAGCAATAGCTCGCCGATAAGAACGATGCAGAGTCCTTCACGTATAAATAAGTGACAATTTAAATTCAGCAGTTTCGTCCTTTTTGTGCCGATTCACTGAACAGTAATGTTGGATATTACATGTATAAACCGGACATCCTCGGTGTCTCCTTTAAATCTTACAAAATTCGAAATAAATTGTTTTACTGGCGCTGAACGTTTTAATTATGTACACAAGTCACAAAAATAATCACAGTTTGTTAAAAATAGCCATAACAATTGGTGATATATGCATGACGTACAATGTCTGAATAATCAGCTTTCTCGGAATGTCGGAAACCCCCCGACGAATGTTTGTGGTTTCACTTTCCAAAGCGAACTGTGACTGAACGTCGCGGTAAGTAAACCTTGTGTTGTCTGTTCTCGATATCTACCAGTTTACAATATATAAGAAGATTTAGTTCATGATCACAACATAACTGAAGAATCAAACGAAGCGGTAATGATAAATTCGATAACATAGAGAGCTGTTTGGTGATGCGATCTCGTGTCTGGTTTGAAAAGGCGGAAGTGTGAAATTGATCAAATCGTACAAGTACTTCATCAAATGAATACAAATGGTAACTTGATTGTCTCTCGTGTCTTGAGGTAGGGATGAAGAATGATAAACAAACCAAGAAGAACAGTTGTTGTTTTAATTTGCAACACTTAAACCGTCGAAATGATAGGAAGCAAACATGTAAATTCGGCTCATAAATCGACAACAAACACGGATCGATGATCGAGGACTATCCTATCTGACCATTTGACACAAAAATAAAGTTCGCAAATGAAGGATATGCATGCGTAGCACACTTTAACAGAGCCTACGTTTCTTCTCGTACGACTTTTACAATACATCGAGTTTAAACTTTTTTTGTATAACTCAATCTGCATTTGTGTTTGTTTTGTAGGTTTAAAGGCGCTGTTATTTCAGTTTACTTGTTTTGGTTTCATTTTGATCAGAAGATCGAAAAACAGGACACGGTAAGTTTATTTCTTGCTTCAAACTGTAAGCTGCTTAGCTGAAAGCTCTGCATAGTCGTGATGTTAAATCATCTAAATTTCAGAGATTTATTGCATGACTCGCTTGACTAATAATTACATGTTCGTTTGAGTGTAAAGGGCTTAAAATAGGGTCACGCGATTTAAAAGTCACGGGAATAAACGTCCACCGGAAGTAACTGAGTTGAGTTTTCAGGTGGTAGAATCGATCTGCTGAACTTTATCTTTATTTTTTTTCTTCAGGAAAAGTTGCTGTTGTTGACGCATATGATGTGTTTGTTTTGTAGGTTTTAAAGGCGCTGTTGTTTCAGTTTACTTGTTTTGGTTTCATTTGATCAGAAGATCGAAAAACAGGACACCGTAAGTTTATTTCTTGCTTCAAACTGTAAGCTGATTAACTGAAAGCTCTGCATAGTCGTGATGTTAAATAATCTAAATTTCAGGGATTGATTGCATGCCTCGCGTGACTAATATATGAGGGTCTGGATGGGGTTTACTGACAACTGACAAATGGCTAAATTTTTAACCGACAACTGACCAGGGGCGGGACAGAACACTCCGCGACGCCTGGCACATTTTTTGTATATGAATCATCCAACAAAATATGACGTCACATCCGGTAAAAAATCCCCGCAATGCTCGTTCGGCGAACTACAGAAATCCAGAACACGTTCCAAACTCAAGTCCGATATTCCAAAGTTGAAGAAATTCAGCTGAAATCTGACGTTGTTTTGATTTTTATGACGGAATTGTAAAATCCGGCTGATATTTCAGAAAATGATTCATTTTTAGACATACAAAAATCAGTCCCGCTTAAATAAGCTTATTTTCCCTATTTTCAGCCGATAAAATGTTCAAACCATTTTCACTGAATTTTGGTTTCAGAAATTTCCAAAACCATTTTCACTGAATTTTGGTTTCAGAAATTTCCGAAACCATTTTCACTGAATTTTTGTTCAGAAATTTCCGAAACCATTTTCACTGAATTGTGGTTTCAGAAATTTCCGAAACCATTTTCATTGCCGAATTGTAGCTTCAGAAATTTCCGAGACCATTTTCACTGAATTTTGGTTTCAGAAATTTCCGAAACCATTTTCACTGAATTGTGGTTTCAGAAATTTCCGAAACCATTTTCATTGCCGAATTGTAGCTTCAGAAATTTCCGAGACCATTTTCACTGAATTTTGGTTTCAGAAATTTCCGAAACCATTTTCACTGAATTTTGGTTTCAGAAATTTCCGAAACCATTTTCATTGCCGAATTGTAGCTTCAGAAATTTCCGAGACCATTTACCCAAAAAGTGAATGTGGTTTCAGAAATTTCCGAGACAATTTCCAATGTGCATTCAGATTTTTCATTCAAGTGTTTCCATTGGGTACATTTCGATTCGCTCACATAACACACGTACACACAATAAGTTACAGGTTTACTTTAATAAGTGATATACAGGATATAGAAAGGCATACATGAAATACAGGAAAAGGACACGGATTTATAAGTTTGGAAGCATGGACCTAGAGATTGAAGTAAAAACATAAAGTTAATTAAACGTCTTTTGTACTGTTGCTTTATACTGTACACCATAGATATTGACTGCAAAAAGTCCGAAAAGTAGTGTGGTAGACATAACGTAATAATTATATATTACACGATCGAGACTGTGACTCCAGTTGTATATAAACTTTCAAGTTTAAAATAGAATCGTGTACAGAAATCACGGTAATGTGGAATGAATGGCGTAATTATAATCTATTAGTGTTTAAAATCCTGACCTGAAAAAAGGTCTCCGCGTTTATACTGAAACGCGTGTCCAGAAACGATCCCAAATCATAGCAAACAAATCAATTTTTCTACTGATCGGCATGATTAAACGGCGGTTCGTTGTGGCTGCACGCATTACAGCACTTCCGTTTCCTTCGTCACGAGCTAGGTCACGTAAAAAAAACTATGTTGCCTTCAGTAGCAAATGTTTTCACAGCGATGTATACTGTGTATAGATAGGACTAACCCGGCCTCTTTTGGTTACAGCCTAGTAAATGTGTCAGTTAACTGCTGACTCGTCCCCAGTCGTCTCTCTTGTCTCCTGTTAATATTAACGAGAAGAGAAGTCCTTTGCGCTCCCCTCGGCCGCGCTAAATATTAACAGGAGATAAGAGAGACGACTGGGGACGAGTCAGAGTTAACTGCACTTCAAAATTGAGAACTGGCGCTCAAATTTTTCAGATTTTTCAACGTCATGCATCCGGTTTAGTCGACATGCCTTATTCTAACCAACCTTTCCAGACTTAACGACTAGGAGTAACACATTGCAACAACGAAAAAACATTCTAACCTGAATGGAGTATATATCATAAAATAAAATCGCAATCCCACAGTCGTCCTCAGTTGGCTATAGCCAGCTATAGCCGTTACAGATCTGGACGGTCCCGGCTGGAGTGCATCATGTATGTCCAACTATTCTCACAATGAATATATGAACAGGATATGAATCACGATTTCAGTGTAAAAGATCGTAGATTTGATCGGTTTTCCAGTAACTGATCGAAATAGTGGTGCATCCTCGTAGTTCTTGTCAAGAACAGCAACAACGTTATCGACGACAGTCGACACTCACGCGCGCACTGTGTGAAGTATAAACTAACGGCATGGACATCGATATGTTTGTGCCGTCACACAACGCCCAAACCGCACTGAATTTGACGCACACCAGACATCAAAATAAAACAAAGTTTTACTGACGAAAACAGGTAATATAAAAATATAAAAAAAAAAATCATTCATGATACATGAGTACAACAGGAGGTCAAGAATTGAAGCGATCTACAGCAACTTTTCGGCAAACCGTAACTGTCACGTCTTTGCTGATGGGTGTCATGTCAGTCTCTGCATGTTACCGACTAAGGAACTCCAGTTATGAGATTTGACCGTTATTGTGGTTAAACGGAGCCGCCCAGAAATCCGCCAAAATGCAGAAGAGCATGTAGTACTGAAACTGAGTGTCTGTGATTTGGTCGATTTACTGACCCATGTACCGAGATTGTTGGAGTTTATTTCTCGCGGGATTTGAGTTTAGGAAGGCCCATCCTGGAATCCTTCTAGTAAAGTAAGTGGAATGAGTTTATAATAGAGCGAATATTATCACATTCGTACTGATTTATAGACAAGTTTCGGCCAGTTAGTCAAACGCACAAATTTTGCTAAGTTTCTGTTTCCTTTCGCTGGTGGAACGTGTCAGTTTAATGGCATATAGTTATAAATGTATTCTTATATTACTGTAAAGTTCAACTTGGAATATTATTATTAAAAGCGATTCAGGTCATCTGGCCAGTTCAGCTTCATGTCTTGTCTCTTGCTCGTATCCAGAAGATATTCTTTATATTCCCCGTTTTATCCGGGAATAGATCCGTCCTTTAAACACAACTATCTGTTTTGCGATATTTTCTCTCCGATATTGTTTCAGTTATTTCTGTGATATGGCGAAATCGCTCATCGATCGCTGGAAATAGCAAATGATACTACGTGACTAGTCACCGCGCCGCGTGTTTGCTAAACTCGATGCTAAACCGCGATTTACAAACAGTCAAAAGCTGACAACAAATATATAAATAAATGCTACAGTGAACTGTAAATGTGCATTTGAAAGCGAATGTTTGCGTGCCTGATCTGGGCTATATCAATTTGTTTAGCCTCTTAGCTATAGCTATAGCCCCACAAGTACGATGAAGTACGATGGGGGCTTCACAGCCATCCAGCAACATTCTCTAAAAAAATATTTATTTACGTATTTATTTATTTGTTTGTTTTTTATTTATTTATCTTCTCAGAAATAGCCTGTGTCCCAGATTTATTTTGAGGGAGGCGGCGGATGTACACAGGCTATTCAGAAACTGTTATCATTTATATTACAACAATACATGTTATGCAATGGTTTCAGAAATTTCCGAAACCAAGTTTTTGTCACAGTGAAATGGTTTCAGAAATTTCCGAAACCATTTTTGTCACAGTGAAATGGTTTCAGAAATTTCCGAAACCATTTTGTCACAGTGAAACAGTTTCAGAAATTTCCGAAACCATTTTTGTCACAGTGAAATGGTTTCAGAAATTTCCGAAACCATTTTGTCACAGTGAAACAGTTTCAGAAATTTCCGAAACCATTTTTGTCACAGTGAAATGGTTTCAGAAATTTCCGAAACCATTTTGTCACAGTGAAACAGTTTCAGAAATTTCCGAAACCATATTTATCACATGGTTTCGAAAATTTTGAAGCCATCTTATTGACCCGGCAGTGTTTTCTTTTTTTTTTATGCTGTTAGTGCTCTATTTCTGTATTTCAATTATATTGTGGTGTTTCAAGACGGCAAAAATGTCGTCTGTCCTAAAATGTAAAGAAAGCCTGATTTCAGCTGACTTGAGTCGGCCGGTTGTGAATTAAAGTTCAAAATTTAGCCGCTTTTTAGAAAATGTCACAAAATGGCAAGTAAAGGACATAAATAGGCGGAAAAATCATCGACAAAAAATGGACTGTTTCGACATGAAAAACTTGATTTTCTTCCAAAAAAGAGTTCTCGGAAGAAATAAGCATATAATACCATTAAATAGCTGAATTTTACTCAAATTTCGGATAAAAATACCCCGCATGGCCTTTTTGGGCCGGATTTCAAACTTTAGAATATCGGACTTGAGTTTGGAACGTGTTCCAGTTTCGAGTAGGCATGATTTCTTAGTTTATTTTAACCTTTGGTTTGGTTGCATTTTATACTGTGGATATAAAGAAGTTGCAGAGATATTGCTTCGACTTTTCAGCAAAAATTTCGGCAAGAGAGAAAGGTTTAGTATTGTTTTGAAGGCAAATAACACAACGCGAAGTGCCGTGTCATGGCGGATACTTCACGCCCTCAAAACTAGTTCGTTCCATATTTTAGCTATAGCAGTTCCTGATTCAGTAGTTACATCGATTTCTATAGCCTACGAGATTTACAACATCATGTATGAAACATTGCTGGTCGTAGTTTGCACTGTTCACTTCGGGAAGGTAATTATCTCTCGCCGTAAAGTGTTAGAAGTCGCTGTTGTTGCCCTTGGTCCTTATGTGTTCAGTTGAAGACACAAGCGAAATCTTTATACTACTCAGATGGTTGGTATTTTTTTTTACATCTCCTTGTTGATTATTGTTGTTTCCAGTAATACACAATACATGTATATTTTATTATCCAGTTTTGGGATCATCAGTTGGTTTTGTTCCGTGAATTAATCTTAATTATTGAATGAAATTTAATAAGCCAGTTAATATTAAATCACAATTCGAATCATTTCTAGTTTCTTGTTCGTTTCTTCTAGACAAAGTAGATCCTTAAGTTTAACATTCAGTTTTGAATCATCACATCCCTTAGCTAGGGTAAATATTATGTAATTAATTTATGGCAAAACGGTCAGTATAAAATGCAGGCTAGGCATAAAAATATGCAGATAATTTAAAATTAGTTATAAAATGCCCAGGGTGCATTTTGATTAAAATGCATGTTTTTTTTAATTTAGATTAGTGAAAGGAGAGTAATCTGCATATCAGCAAAGAAACAAAAAATAACTTAAATAATATATACAGTACAGCCGAAGCTCCTGTGTCAGCGGACACCCTCGGGAAGCAGAAAAAGTGTCTGCAACTGGAGCTGGCCGCTTATCAGGGACTAAAATATGTGTAAATACAGAGCTTATATGAGCTATAGTTCAAATTTAACAGGGTTTTTTCATGGCGGCCATAAGTAGAGCTGTCTGCTTACGAGAGTGTCCGCTCAGAGAGCTTCAACTGTATATTCTTAATATAAACAGTGGTAGGGAGAAGGGGGAGGGGGAAATTTTAGAGGAAGAAGGGTGAGCAATTTGAGGGATTTTTAAGGATAGGGTAAACTGAAGGTAAAGGTTGAATTATTTTTTTTTCATTTCAGAGTTCCTGTTTCGCTAATTGATTAGCAGATGACATCTCAAGAAAAAATGATAGGATTTAAAAAAAAGAAAAATTGATTGATTCCAGAGAAGTCATAATCTTTATATAGAAGGGTTATTTTCCACCTAGTCTGGACAGAATAATGTGTACAGCTTACGAGAACATTTTGATTTATAATGATCATATCAGTATACATATAAATTGGTCTAATTGCCCCCACCGAATCCCCAAGAAGCCTGGTGGCATGGTTGTGCCAAAAACATAGGACAATAAAGTTGATATTAGTTAGTCAGGCACTTAGCCAAAATGCATGTTTCCTTGACTTGGAATGCAGCAATAAAATGCATGATTTTAACTTGCAACAGCAATCTAATGGACTGTTCATTTAGAATAAGCTTTGAAAGTTGTTTTTACTTGTACAACAAAATCTTATCAATCATATTTGTAGCAGGTTGAAATGGCATTCGGTACACTCAAAAACTGTTCCCATCCCCTTAATAGAGGTGCCACTTTATTAATTTAATATAGGTGATAAATACAAAGATTATATAATGAGCGTTTTGCCAGGACAAAATTAATGTTTGTGTTCCCTTAAAGTATCATTGTCCCCTACTGTAGTCTAGTTTGTCTCTCACACACTAGACAGTCAAGTAAAAATGAACACAGACAGTATTAACCCTTTCACTTCCAAGAGTGTTTAGCTGAAAACTAAGTAAAAAAATCTTAAAATTCATTTTGCAAAATGTTCTGTTCAATAGCATCTATTTGAATGGTCTCACACTGGGGTTTCATCCACAGACATAAAATTAGAGCCACATTTATTGACTTACAAGATTTGACTGTGAGAGTGAAAGGGTTAAGGAAAATATATTTCAATGTTTCTTGCACTTACACTTACCTACTTACATGGCTGTATGTATGGTTATGTTTTGTTACTTGATAATACATGTATATACACTGTAGGTCACTATTACAGTATCCTTTTGTTTCATTTGTACTCATGATGTGAGAGTGCATGTTGAAAGTACAGGTAGGTTTTTTTGTCAATTTCACTTCACCGTCTAATTATCTGCAGTACATCAGTAGATGAAGGCCAATCCACTAAACTGTAATAATAATTTATTTGATGTGTCTAGAATACAGAAAACAAATGCAAATATAGTAGTTATATTTCTGGTACTCAATGATCAAACTAACATGTACAAAGATCAAAGAATGGATGTTATACTGTGCCTTTCTGAATAACACAAATTCTGAAGTTCAAAAACCTCT
Source organism: Desmophyllum pertusum (assembly GCA_029204205.1). Classification (NCBI taxonomy): domain Eukaryota; kingdom Metazoa; phylum Cnidaria; class Anthozoa; order Scleractinia; family Caryophylliidae; genus Desmophyllum; species Desmophyllum pertusum. The sequence goes on from MU827352.1 coordinate 237,874, forward strand.
CCTCTCCCTCGTCTCCCCACCCTTGTCCCCTTTAGCTAATAAGGAAGGCCTCGGATACTCAGATTAGTGCTGAGTTAGTCAAACTGAACAGAATGAGCTGAGTTCACACCAGTCTCATATTATTCACACTCTTTGAATAGCCTACTTTCGCTATATTAAACTTCCGCTTGCTAGCGAAGCTGAGAGGACACAAACAAAGGATAATTAAACAAGCATGTTTAATTAATTTATTTTGTTTGTGTCCTCTAATCCTCACTATCAAGCTGAAATACAATAATTTTTAATATATCGAAAGTGGGCTATTGACATTCTGGTATTTACAAGCAGTATTAATTCAGCATACTGCTAGTATAGTCATGTACATAAAACATCAACAAAATCAACAGTCATGCAGGACCGCGCAGGGGGAGGGGCACTTTTCTAAAAAAATAATAATAATAAATTTTCCAGGAGTCATTTCACTACAGTAACGTAGTAACGTAGTTTTACTGGAAGTTGGTGATAAAATTTCTTTTTGATCTGCAGTAGTTCGCAACAGACGAAAGTTGCAATGACCATTAGCAAAGTAGACGCGATTTAACAACTGAACAGATATCAAGAGTTAAGATAACTTAGAGTTAACTGACTATATGCTATTGAGCAGCTGTATCTTGCGTTTTATAGAGAAACGTTTTTATGACAACATTTTATCGCCATAGATACTTTAAACTGAGACAATTGACTGAGAATTATACACAGCTCTGGACATTGCTCCTGCGTGTTAACCAACAGAGAAGCGCACATGGTAAAATGAGCATAATTAACGAAGGCTTCTGGCTGTTGGAAAGAAAATATCTACACAAATCTCTGATTGCTTTTCGAAAAATGGACAACTCTCTCTGAATTTAAAGGCCCGGAAAATAAATGTTGATTTTTGTATTAAAAACAATCACTTTTTTAAGCGCTGAAAGTTGGTAATTTGCACCACACTTGTTAATTTTAGATGCATTTCCAGCCATTTCAGAGGACTTAAATTCACAATTTTCCCGGGGGCCCTTGACCCCCCTAGATAGCTCACGCTCACACGTTTGCATGAGCTCCCCCACTCAAAAAAGTGCTGCGCGGGCCCTGTCATGCACATAGAGGAAGACCTATAGCAATAACATTTTCCCACATATTTTTATTTTCTAGGCGAGGTTCGTGAAATGTTCACTTTGGTACAACTGGCTATTAATTACGAGAAGTATGAAGGCTCCATTTATTTTTTATTAAAAAAAGAACAGTTTTTTTTCCTTTACTAAATGAGCATTTTACTAGCCTGTGAACGCACCGAACGCAGACGTAATTTCCGGCTCGAGTTTCAAAACAAGATCCCGAGAAAACCGGCTGCTCTCGCCGGCTAGCATTTTACAGGATGCATTCCAATATTTATTCAATGTACAAATATTGCTAAGTCTGTTCACACTAAACCTTAATGATATTCAACTGAAGTATAATCAATGCTATCATTCTCTATTCAATGTTGTTCAATTATGTTTCAGTTCACATCTGTGGAAATATAAAAACAATATAGAAATAGGCAGGGTAACCTCACAATCTGAAGAAGAAGAAAGGCTAGCCAGAAGAAGAAAATTTTGCCTCTTCACTATACATAAAGTGAAGAGAAGTTTGGTCTCTTCGTGCCACCCCATTTTGTTCAATCATGCACTGTAATTACTTCAAACAACCCCCTTGAGGTTGTTTGAAGTAATTTATAATCCAATTCATAATCAGGGACAGACGTAATATTAATTTATAATGTGAACCCTATCCAAATATAATTTGATTATAATTTGATCATATAATTGAAGCCTAATATGTGAACATGGCCTAAGACTTTCACAAATATACGCCAAGAAGCCAATGCAAGTCGGTCGTCAGCTTACTCAAACTAGGGGAGGCCCCTCCCCCTTCCCCCCATTTGTGCGCAAAATATTTCTGGACAAAACATGTCTGGATCCACCACTGCCTATAACTTGGTTACGCGCTGTAAGTGCCCGGGGGTAAATGGCAAAGACTGCGGCGATCATTCACCATATTAAATGTGCCACACACTTTTAATTTGAAACCCATGCCAAAAGCCTTATAAAATATACCCTGGCCGGGAATTTTACATACCTATTAATTAAAATTATATATAATCTGCATATTTTTATGCAATCTGCAGTTTGCATTTTATACTGACCGTTTGCCATAAATTAATTACATAATATTTACCCTAAGGGATGTGATGATTCAAAAAACGTTTTGTAGAGAAGAAACGAACAAGAAACTAGAAATGGTTCGAATTGTGATTATAATATTATTCAGTATTAAATTTCATTCAATAATTAAGATTAATTCAGGGAAAAAAACAACTGATTACCCGAAAACTAGAATAAATACCTCTTACTAACCGAGTTCGAGGTCCGTACGGTAAGTTACGGACCGAGTTTTTCCCCCTTCGATTTATGGCCCAAGCGCGAAGCGCGCGGGCCATAAATCGAAGGGGGAAAACGAGGACCGTAACTTACAGTACGGAACGAGCTGAGAAGACGAGGTTAGTGACATATTTATTATATCTCTTCCTTTGGAAAAAGGAAAACATTTCAAGTCAACCGCGAGGAAAGGGGTTTCATTTGACGTACTGACACGCATCACAGGCAAAGGACGAGTCGATTGTTCGAGTTCGACGAGTTGTAAACACGATTTGAATCCAAACTTCAAACGTCTTCAAAACAATTTCTACCTAGTTATTTTCTGTAAAAGCATGAAAACTAGGTACATTTCGAGTTTACTTTTAAACTACTTCTTGAAGTTCGTTAAACAGACAAGGACAATAAATTTGATTCACCGATTGAGAAGAAAGCACCGCAATCAACTTACAGTGTGTTCGTCAAACTGAGTGAAAATACGAGTGTTTCTTACAAATACGTATACTGGACGAGAGAACACTAAAATTGTATCGAAACTACGGGACAAAGTCTTCTCAGATACTGCCGTCCATTTTGTGGCGCTTTGTTGTGTAGTCCTGAGAAGTGTTCGCTGCAGAAGTCGCATAATAACTTGGTGAAAAATTTGCCGAGAAGCTTGTCAAAAACATCAACAGGTAAGACTTACGTTTTCCACGTTAAATGTTCCATTCGTCTGCTCTTAACAGACCTTTTCAAACATTTTCCATTCAGAATTCGTCTTCTTCGCAGTCACTTTGCGGACTTTTCGGCAGAGATAAAACTGTTAAGTTCCTGAATCGAGTCCGGCCGGCTCGCACATCTTGGACGTTTTCGGCTTCTAAAAGTTCCCGACTGATAAATCGCGTTTGAAGTTTGGAAGATCCTCTTCGCTTCGCTCTAGAGCTCTTTCATCCGGATTGCAGGTTTCAAAATCGTCTTCTTGAGACATTATTATGCAGAATTTGAAATTGATCGAAAGTAACTTGCAAAGATGGCGTCATGATCAGTAGCACTCTCAAATTTCGCGGGCCGTACCGTAGAATACGGCCCGTAAAATTGACCAATCACAGCGCGCGTACTATATAAGAGATATAATAATAAAATATACATGTATTGTGTATTACTGGAAACAACAGTAATCACCAAGGAGGTGTAAAAAAAATACCAACCTTCAGTAGTATAAAGATTTCGCTTGTGTCTTCAACTGATTTACGGCGAGAGATAATTACCTTCCCGAAGTGAACAGTGCAAACTACGACCAGCAATGTTTCATCCATGATGTTGTAAATCTCGTAGGCTATACAAATCGATGTAACTATTGAATCAGGAACTGCTATAGCTAAAATATGGAACGAACTTGTTTTGAGAGCGTGAAGTATCCGCCATGACACGGCACTTTGCGTTGTGTTATTTGCCTTCAAAACAATACTAAACCTTTCTCTCTCGCCGAAATTTTTGCTGAAAAGTCGAAGCAATATCTCTGCAACTTCTTTATATCCACAGTATAAAATGCAACCAAACCATAGGTTAAAAAAAACGAAGAAATCATGCCTACTCGAAACTGGATTTCTGTAGTTCGCCGAACGAGCATTGCGGGGATTTATTACCGGATGTGACGTCATATTTTGTTGGATGATTCAGATACGAAAATTTCAGAAGTCTTCTGCACCCCTGCAACTGACAAATAGCCTAACATTTAACCGACAACTGACATTTGAAACAAGGTTAACTGACAACTGACAACAGGCTTGGAAGATCCTAATATTCTTTAAACCTTTAAAAATAATATTTTTCGGTTATTATTTTTGTGTTTTACGACACCGAATCAGAAGGAGGCCGGGAAGGAGACTAACAGCAGATTCGAATTTCCTATGTCGTAAATAAGTATTAAAATGAATCATTTGCAATTTGAACATGACAACATGGCTTCCTGACACCCTGACATTTTTGGTGGGGGTGTGCAGCCTGCTTCTTGAAACCCTTACCCTATTTCAGACCAAAATATGTGATTTTGATACCCTGTTTCAGGCCTGACCCAAAAATTAATACCTTTTTTCAAACCTAATACATGGCTTCACTACCCAGGAGTGGGTTCTGTTTGAGTAAATATTTGAGAAGGGCTTCAAATTCCCCCGATGTTAATAGAAAAAAAATAGTTTCGTCTAAAAGAAAAAAACAAATTCCTGGCAAGAGTGCACAAAACATCCCCTATTTCAGACCAAAATAGTCCAAATCTATACCCTATTTCAGACTAAAATTGCCTATATATAAGGGAGTACCACCCCATTATTTTCGCCGCTTTTTCTCAATTCAAAACGGCATAACTTAGCCAAAGATCCCGGAATTTTTGTGGTTGTGTACAGCTTAAGGTATCAGTATACCCCAAATTTGAACATTTTGCAAGATTTTACTTTTTGTTATCTTCAGATAGATTACATCAAGACCTTCATTTCCAAAAAGTTTCACGAAAAACGATTGCTTCTAAAGAAAGTTATGAAGAAAAAACGATTCTCGGCATTAATTATTTCTAATCGAGAGCCGTCAACAGTTTGTCAACAGGTACGTATTAAAAGTCACGTAACACTAGGGCCGACATGTTTGTAGATTCACCCGAAATTCGAAAGCCGCATCTTGCAATGTTCGTAGAAACATAAGAGACTGTGTCCGCGTTTTCAAGTAAGAATATACCGAAATGGGAAATTGTTCGGTGAGAATTGAGCTGAAGCCCGGGGCTGAAGCACTCGTCTCAACCAGGTCTCAAATGACACCGGATCGCATCACTGATTAGGACTCGCGGTTGCATATCCATGTGGGCGAATATCCCACAGAGAAGCTAAATGGAGGGAAGACTGAAGCCATAAACTCTTAATTTACTTGTAGCACGATCGGTGAAAGGAGAAATTTCTTCTCTAGCCATATAAGAAGCGCGCATTTGAGGTCATTTGTATTCAATACAAACTCTGTTGTTAATTAAAGTAAGACGAGCCTTCTCTTTATCGATTAACGCATACTTATTTTCACGCGTCTTGTGTATTTAATCTCATCAGACCGGAAGAACGCCCCAAAACATGTTTTCCCCTGTTTCTTGAAACTAAAATTTCAGCGAATGAAGCGCACGTTTCAAGTTCGTTTGCAACAAATTTTCAATCTTTTTCGCTGTAATTTGGAGAGAATGTTCTCCAATAGTCTTGCAAAAAAACTGTGTCGGGGAATTTTATTTTTTTCCCTCCTTCCAAAGTTATGAGTATTTTCGTACAGAGAATGCATGTTTTGTCAACCCTCAAAGTTTAACTGTGTGTTAAAAGCTAACCAGACAAGTAATCAAAATTCCCCGACACAGTTTTTTAGAGAAAGGTGTCAAGAACACGTAGCGATGTTTTTCGCTTTCTCCCGTTCAATTCCGACCGGAAACGAACTCGATTTGTGGACCGATATACTTTTTGAAATTGAGCGCTATATTCGAAACACGTTAATCTTTTTACTTCAAATGAATACATATTCGTAATCTACAATTCTTAAGCTTTCAAGAAATATATACTTTATTGGAGTTTTTGTTAAACGTCCGACCGTAAAACAGCGCCAACGCATGATGGTCATTTGGGGTATACTGATACCTTAACGAAACCTCCATAAAATGTGCAAAATAGCCTGTAGTAAGGAAGTTTGGGTGTTTTTCGGCAAGCGCGAACCGCGACAGGTTTTTTGGACAAGTGCGAAGCGCGACAGCGAGCGCGGAGCGTGAGACCAGGGCGGGAGAAGACTACATCTTAGCGCCCTGGTGAGACGGAAGAAACCCCGCCTGTAGACACATCGTTTATGCTCTTCCAGCTAGCGCTAGCCACAAGTTGCTCGTTTTTCTGAAAAGTTGCTCAAATTTTAGGAAAGTTGGCTAAAATTCATGAAAGTTACCCAAACTTTGTTCATTCTTTTAAAAGGTCGCTCTAGAGTCGCTCTATCATGACTTGCTAGGATACGAAGCTGAAAGAAATTTAATTTAATTTCTAACCGCAAAGTTAATTTTAATCTTGTTTTGTATTCCTTCACTGCTGTCCCTCCATTTTTCTTCTCCATGTGCGTGGAATTCCTTGCAATATTTGTTTTAACCTCGTTACCAGGGCCCTTTCTTCTATTTTCGACTCAAATTAATCAGTTAATAAATAAATAAATTAATTAATTAATAAAAAGAAAGAAAGTGTTCATTTCGGGCTTAATTTTTATTTATTCATAAGGAAAGCCTTCCCGATTCAAAATAATTGCCCGTTCCGAAGTTCATAAAGGGACTGGGCACTAGCTTACCAATTGTTCAAATTACGTCATATTAAAAATTTTATCCCATCACCAGAAATATCGCATGGAAATTAGTAAGTTTTACCAAGTTTGGGTATGTTACATTGCATAGTAACCAGGCTGTGAGCTGTCAAAGGTCGTCCAAATTCCATACAAACGTCTCTAATTCAGAGATGGCGTCCCCCAGATCAATACAAAGTCTATACATTTTCTGATTTTTATGGCTACTGCGCTTACGCAAGTGGCCATTATTGTCGTCGTCGCAGCATTCTTTGTAACATTCCTTCGTAAGACTTTTTTGTAACAATTCTTTGAATAACTGAACATGATATGGCATTGTTCGATTGTTTCGCTTCATTGACAGTGGTGTCAAGTGCAATGCTTAATCAAAGCCTCTATGAGCCAACTCGTGAATGAATAAATTAATCTATTGAATTAATAGCACAATTAAAGTTTAAGGTCGGGATACACCAGGTGACAGGCCGCAGTGACAATTCCCTGTCGCTGTGACATAATTTTGTGTCATGACAGGTTGCACCAATGGGAAAGCATCATTTATTCTCCCATGAGAGTAAATGACGTTGTAATATTGGATTCCTTGCATAAAGTGCCTCTGTGTGCACTTTGCATGTCTCTTGTCTCAGTGACATGTCTCCTAAGCAGTGCACATGAGGTGGCTTATCACAGAGTCCTGTCCCAGCGACCTGTCACCAAGTGTGTCCCAACCTTTACAGGCCATCGAGCGACCATCCAAGTAGGAGGGAAACGTGACATATTGGAAAGGACACTTATTAGAACATTTCCTGTAGTTGTAAATGTTGAGTGATATCACTAAACCTATCGAACAATTCTTGCTTGTTACATGTACAGTAATATTTAATAGCCAAAGAGCACAAAGAAAACAATAGTTACTGTGTACAGCGTAATAGTACATGTACCTAATCCGTGAATTAAATTGTTATTGAGATAGTAAATTCAGTTTTGTCATGAGTGTGGGGCAAAGAAAAAATCTGAGTCCCGACAAGAATTGAACCCATGACCTTCCGCACACCGGTTGGCTGCTCTAACCAATGGGCTACAGGGTGACTCGTGGCGAGCTACATGTAGGCCATTTACTAGGTTCATATGTGACACGTGTCCAGCGTACTGCTAGGATCAGCAATATACAGTAAATATTTTATTGTTATTATAGATTTCAACAGATAGCTGCCATGTCTGGATGAGCTATATAAATAAAATAAGAAAAAGACAATAAACAGCCAAATGTTCATTGTGATTCACAGCGCTTTTAATGGGACTATTTTCTGTGTTATCAAGTCCAGTGGAATGCTGATTATTATAATGCAGTACATACAAATGCAGACCTCCTAGCCAATTCTGGCTGAGTAAAACAGGGGCACATATATTAAGTGCAAAATTTGATAGTCAAAAGTTGGAAATGTAAGGATGCATTATATATATGTAAATGTATCAGAGAGTGAGTAAGTTCATTTTACATGTAGTTATCAAGTAATGCATACATGTACATAACAAATTCAGTCTTTTGTGTGTTTCAATCTTGATGATATACTGGATTAGCAGTGTTTTCATTTAATTGTGGCTGCAACATTACGCCCGATGACTACATGTACATTTGTACCTGTAATTAAGTGATCATATCACCAAAATTGTTCTTGACTCTTAATGGGTCAAGTTCAACGTCTTTTTCCTGCTCTACACTGTAGCAGAATGAGTTTATTTCCTCATTTAAGCTTCCAAGCAGGTAGTGGGTTTAGTTGAATTTTGTTTCTTGGCATATATCCTTGTCTTTTAGTTAAGTACATGGCAAGAGTTCTAAAAAGTCATATCCTTGTGACCAATGTCCCTTTGCTTTTTTCCAAGTTGTAAGTGAGAACTGAGTTGAAGTGCTAAAACCAATGTTGAGTATATAAGTTTTCCTTGGTATGTTTGTAGGGAATGTTGGACTTATGATCTTAAATTCCCTGATCAATTCCAGAGACTTTTCGCGATGACTTGTGTCCTGGTCAATTGCCACTCAAGCCTTTCAGTTTGTTTCAGCTTCAAGTTGTTAACATCCACTCTCTGTTACTTGCATAATAATATTATTGTGGTTGATACTGCAGGGTTGCTGGTTCATCTTTTTTTCATACTGCATCACACCATAGCATAAAATGTTGCATCTACAATACACATGAAAAGTATTGGTTTAGGTCAGTGTAAATGACAAAGTGCATATTACATGTAAATGCTTATTTTTATAATTTTATTATTGCCCCCCCCCCCCCCCCAAAAAAAATAGTAAATAATAATAATAATAAAATAAAATAAAGTCAACAACTTACCTAAATTGTATGTACAGTTGGATTCCTCCCTTTCTAAGAAAGGGTTGATGGAAGGGAATGCCAGTTAACATCCCATCCTCACCCCCCAAGAACATGAGCTAAATATTTTTCAACATAATTCATTTTCATGAATTAATGAGGGATGTAAAATAAGTTCGGATAAATGATATTGTAAATAGTTTTCTAAATTATTTATTTATTTTCTGTATTTTGATATTGATGCTGAAAAGCCCTTTTCAGGGATGCTCAATAAAGTGTATGTATGTATGTATTAGAGAACTGATTCTTGTATAATGCAAATGTTCGCAAATACTGCTTTGAATTTGTATACATGTGCAGTACAAGAATTTGGGAACATCAAAAGCACAAGTAAATAAAAATATTCTTTTGTCTATGCAACAAATACTTCAATCTATTATTTTTGTTATGTAGATCAGTATGTAAATGTCATATTATTCAGCTACAGTATACACTGTAGTACATGTATAAGGTCTCAAATAATTCATTATTGTAGTATAGGCAAGGTTAATTGGGAAATAATATATTCACACAGCTTTCAGGGAAATAAAGATGGCTTATGATCACTGTAGTATGACTCCAGGGTACCTGTAGATTGCACAAGTTGTGGTACATTTGTATAAATGTGATCTATCTTGTGTACGGTAGTCAGTAGTATACTGGTTAATCAACTGTGTATAATCCTTTGTCTGTTATCAGATATGATTTGAGAGGACTTTTTTCTGTAGTCTCCTGCAATAGATTAATATTGAAATCCCCAAGAAGTACAGTGGGAATTGTAGGCTCTGTCAATATTACATTATGAAGATGAGTAAGGGCTTCAATGAAGTGCGAAATTCTAACTATTAGTTTTGGAGCGGTAGATACCAACAACATGAATATTTGTCAACTGGATGGTAAGAACCATGACAGTAATCTCTACATTATTAAAGTTGAACCTGTATGGGATTTTAGTACAATTCAAATCATTCTTAATATACACAGCAGTTCCATAGCTGGTTCTGATGTTAGACTGATTGAAATCATTTCTGTAAAGTGTAAATCCACTTAGCCCATATGTATCATCTCTATCTGACAAGCAAAGCTTTGTTTCAACAAAAATGTTGACATCAGCTTTTTGAATGTTGTAATCACTTCGCACATCATCTATATGTAGGTGGAGAGATCTGACATTCTGAAACAAGATTGTTTTTGTTTGTTGTGAATCCATAGGCTGTAATGCTGCTATAGGCACGAGGCTTCCTTCCGTTCTCAGTCTACTCATTTCATTTTTATGGGTACTTGCGCTTGCGCAAGTGCCCATTATTGTCGTCGTCGAAGCATTCTTAACATTCCTTCGTACGACTTTTTTGTAACAATTCTTCTTAACATTCCTCCTTCGTAAGACTTTTTTGTAACAATTCTTTGAATAACTGAACATGATATGGCATTGTTCGATTGTTTCGCTTCATTGACAGTGGTGTCAAGTGCAATGCTTAAAAAGAAGATTGGCATCTTTAGTGAGCTATATGGAGAGAAATTGCGTTGCAAATAAATATGAAAGACACGTTTGTTTTAAAATGTTTTTATTTACGTAGGTGTATTTCTTTGACAACTGCACGAACAGGGTCGCGTTTGATTGAGTCACATTGTTGAAGCTTTTGTTGAGTAACCGCCGGTCTTTTAGAGTCCTTCGTACAATTCATTTGTTTGATTAGGCCCGGCCGCACTAGGCGAATTTTTGTTTGTTTTGCAAAAATATATGTCATCAGTTCCGTTTCACAAGTGCGAACGGCGATTTTTTTCCTACCAAAATTTTGTCAAGCCTTACCAAACTTCAAAGGCGCCGTCATCCTGCCCCAGAGCAGGACAAAATTTTGTCAAGCGTCAACAACTGACAGATTCGTCAATTCACACACATTAATCTCAAGGTTACAGCGATGATTATTCGCTTGCCTCGGTCCGTACAACTTTAC
>MU827352.1:249425-331067 GCA_029204205.1 Desmophyllum pertusum
TTCATTGACTGATATTCTTCGGAAAGTAATGACTCCGCTTGTTCTGAGAATCCACAAATAAATATCTAGACCATAATAAGTGGTGTATAGACAAGTACAGTTACTTTCTTTCTTCATGATACTTTCAATGCCAACCCACGATTGCGTATCAGATGAGATTTGCTTTTCTGCACAGTACTGAGATGTCATCAAGTCTGCCAGGGCTCTAGCCCCTCCTAGCTCTACAACATAAAGAGCCTGATCACTATTCCCAGTGGCGCAAAACAATGCAGTAAGAAGTTGGTAGGGAGAAATGTTAAGATCTGAAAAATATATCTTAAATTGATCGTTGTCTACAAGAAAATCTCGCAAATTTTCGCATTTGTCAATAGCTTGAAACAGACAGCGGGATATTCCTGGATTGGCTTTCTTTGCGATAACTTCACGAATGAAAGTTTGCAAAGGGTGACTAACTCTTTTTGACGATCACCGATATCTTTACTTATAGAGAGTGCCATCTCGAGATTTTCTTCAGCCTTGCCATATTCACCAAGACATTGAAACAGACTTCCAAGGTTTCCGTAATCTGCTACTTCTCCTTGTCTGTCACCGATGGCTTTTTTGATCACAAGTGCTTTCTCATGATATTCCTTAGCCTTGAGATATTCACCGAGAGAATTAAACACAGCTCCTAGGTTTCCGTAATTTACTGCTTCTCCTTTTTGTCACCGATCGCTTTTCTGATCACAAGTGCTTTCTCGAAATATTCCTTAGCCTTGAGATAATTCACCGAGAGAATAAAACACACTGCCTAGGTTTCCGTAATCTGCTCCTTCTTCCTTTTCTGTCGCCGATGGCTTTTCTGATCCACAAGTGCTTTCTCGTGATATTCCTTAGCCTTGAGATATTCACCGAGCAAACGAAACACAATTCCTAGGTTTCCGTAATCTGCTGCAATCCCTTCTCTGTCACCGATGGCTTTTCTGATCTTAAGTGCTTTCTCGTGATATTCCTTAGCCTTGAGATATTCTCCGAGGGAACGAAACACAGTTCCTAGGTTTCCGTAGGATATCGCTTCGCCTTTTGTGTCACCAATTTCTACTGTAATCGTTAGTGCTTTCTTTAAATATTCCTTAGCCTTGAGATATTCACCAAGAGATTCAAACACATTTCCTAGGTTTCCGTAACATGTTCCTTCTCCTTTCTGTCGCCAATTTCTTTATTGATCACCAATGCTTTCTCGTTGGTATTCTTTAGCATTGACAAATTCTCCAAGGTGATACAGCATAGTCCTAAGTTTCCATAAACAGCTGCTTCTTCTTTTCTGTTGCCAATTTTTATCAAGATATTGATTGCTCTCCCATAAAGTTCTTTTGCCTCTGCATGTTTATTTTGTCTCCGATATATTTCTGCCATTGCTATGGTAAACTTGGCTTTTTCGCTACTTTCGGGTAATACGAAAAGAGCTTTACTACCGTATTGGATTGCATTTGTGTAATCAGCGATAACAGAGTACGCCGTGAACATTTCATAATAGATACGCAAACAAAACATATTGGCCAATTCTTCTGGCATTCCCTGACGTTTATCATGTAGGATAATCAAACATTCCTTACATAACTCGATGGCTTTCAGACGACGACCGGTGTTGAGAAGAAATGTAGCAACCCAAAGGCCTATAAAGATGGCTCCTGCAACTTCATCTATGTTGTGCATGATACTCTCTTCTGTAAACCTGATAAAGGAAATACAAAGTAACGCATTTTAAATGTTGTCAGACATTATATTATATATTTTACAGAAACCATGCCACGTGACCTTAAATATCAATCATGCAAGGCTTGCCATCCAGCAACCTTTTTCATACATAATAACCCAAATAGCGAGTATAGGTTATGGAACTTTTATAATATATTTTACCCTGAAATGCATGTTTAAAATCTTCTTAATTTTCAAACTTTCAAACCGCCATAAAAAGGTCTCAAACACCCGAACGTGAACTTTGACACGCAACCTTACTAATTTCATTACACTCGTTCAAACTTCTGGCACCATTTATACTGCCACCTTTTTATGCTTGACAATGTCACGTGACACGGTTCTACGGAGGGTCTATTATTCTCATTAATCGTTCAAAGCATGGACCTTATGCCGATCCAAGAACAGACTGGTTTTTGCAAACATTTGTTCGTCAAAACATGATTGTGTGATGAGTAAACTGATATTTCCAGCTTATTCTTCTCAAAATTGTACTACGATCAAACTGGCCCACACCGCCGGAGATTCTCCCGATTTCTGTATTATAAAACGACTACTATTGCTACTATCTTGTGTGGGATGCTTGTCTAGGCTCGATTTCCGCCGCTCTCTCGATTCCGTTCTTTGTTCCTTCGTTTCCCCCCGAGAACAATCTTGCACCCTCCGCAGCGGTCAAACGCACTGCGCGCGCGCAGTTCCCGCCGAAATCTCGCTGCCAAATGTCTTAAATTTGCGAAGTCCTCCACTTCAAAGCCAAAAGTTAAGAATTTTTTCTAAAAGTTAAGCTAAATTGTACGCCGTGTATGCATAGATAATGTAATAATTGTTATCCACCTACTTTATCGGCTCGTACTTTGGTTTACCACTGCAAGTTAGTAACGTTTCCTTACAAACTTCGTGGCCACTACGCTTCAAACTCTTGGAAAAGTTAAGGCGGCAGTTTTGGCGGGAATTGCGTGCGCGCAGTGTGTTTGACGCTGTGGAGGGTACGAGATTTCCCTGAGAAGAGCGTGGGCTCATTTTCCCGAACAGCGGCTGGTAATCGAGTCTAATGCTTGTCCAGCACCAGCATTTTGTCGTCGGTAGCCATTTATACTCTGGCTGGAGGCACTGTGAGAGTTAAGCAACTTTCCGAAGAACAGAACAGTGACCCCAACAGGGCTCGATCCCGGACCGCTCGATTCGGAGTCCAGCACGCTAACCATTAGGCCACCGCACCACAAAACAGGTTTGTACTCACCAATCTTGTTTGTTAATCACAATGAAACAAAAATCAATATGCGTTAACAACAGCAACTTTTCCTGAAGAAAATAAAAAGTTCAGCAGATCGATTTAAAACCTGAAAACGCAACACAGCTACATCCGGCGGACTTTTGTTTATCCTGTGACATACAGTGCTGCTTTTTAAAGCGCCTCACACTCCAACGAACATGTAATTATTAGTCACGCGAGTCATGCAATCAATCTCTGAAATTGAGATTATTTTAACATCACCTATGCAGAGCTTTCAGTTAAGCAGCTTACAGCCTTGAAGCAAGAAATAAACTCATCGTGTCCCAGTGTTCAATCTTCTTATCAAAATGAAACCAAAACAAGTTAACTGAAAAAACCAAAAACAAAAACAAATGCAGATTGAGTCATACAAAAACACGTTTTTCTCGATGTATTGTAAAAGCCGAACGAGAAGAAACTTTGACTCTGTTTAAGTGTGGTACGCATGCGGTATCCTTTTAATATTTGTGAACTTTATTTTTTAAGCGATGACGTAGTCGATCGCTTTATGTCGTCGCCGCCTTGAATAGCCCTTTCCACGGTTAACTTGCGATATTTGCATAACAATACACTTGAACATAGAAGCGAGGCAATTTCGGGCACAAGCTGCAAAAACATTCGTGTTTTTCTTGAACTCCTTCAACTCTTTTAGTACTCCTTCAACTCTTTTAGTACAAAAAACAGTTTTAAAATGTACAAGAACTACAATTCCGGTTTAGTTTACGTTGTTTTTAGAAAAAAATGTAAAAACGACTTTTCTCTATTAATAAAGAGTAGACTCGCATATGCACAAGCAACAGGGAGATCGGGTTACGATCTTTACGGCAAACTTTAACTTAAAATAGTTGCATTTTTAGTTCTTCTCCCTCCGTTTTAAAACTATTTTTATGCTAACATAGTTTAAGGAGCTCAAGAAAATCACGATGTTTTACAGCTTGTGCCCGAAATTGCCTCGCTTCCTATGTTTAAGCTGTATTGTTATGCAAAATAGTTCAGGTTAACCGTGAAAAGGGCTACCGTATTCCTTTAGATGGTGGGTCGTGTTTTGAACCGAAAAAGCACTGGGAAGTAGTTTTTTTGGTAACGCAATGTTTTTTGTGCATTTTATTAATCGATCCTTCATCTTGAATGTGTTTTTGTGAGCGTGTCGCAGATTTTGGGGTTAAACGGTAAATATATATATCGTATTTTTGATCCTTTGAATATCAATGGCAATTAGATGGATTGGAACTTCAGAATTTGACGATAGATTAGCAGTATATACTGCACAATCTGTGTTCAATTTATGTTGCCATTTGCATCTTCGCTAGATCCGGGAAAGGTTTATGCGCTTTCTGTTAATAAGTTTTCAACTGCTTATTTCATTAATACTTTCTGGAAATAATATTCATCTAAAGCGAAAATATTAATGTAACATCTGAATAAAATAATATACTGATAGATTTAATGGAATGGTAATTACATTTATATAGCGCATTTTCTATATAGTATATCCAAATGCGCTTTACAATTCAACCCAGGGGTGGAGATCGGACGTCAGCTTGTAAGATTTAGTTGTGTTTGTTTCTTTTGCAAATATATATTATCCCCGTCATCGCTTCTGCACATATCACGTGCCTTTTATTGTGTCAAATGGTCAGATAGGATAGTCCCTCGATCAGTGATTATTCCGTTTTTGTTTGTCGATTTATGAGCCGAATTAACAACTTTTAGCTTCCTGTCATTTCGATGGTTTTTAAATAAATTAAAAAAAACAACTGCAAATTAAAATAAACAACGCTGTTCTTCTTGGTCTGTTATAATTCTTTCATCCCTACTTCAAGACACAAAAAGGCCATCAAGTTACCAATATTTGAAGTATATTGTACGATTTGATCAATTTTCCTTTCCTTTTCAAAGCAGGACACGGCCAGGTATATTTTACAGGGTTGCAGGTTGAGACTACTTTTAGAAACATTACACGCGCTTAGTGAGAGAATGCATGGCGTCGCGGTTGGCCTAATTAGCCTTAAATTAGCCCAACTGAGGGTTAGCCTAATTATAAACTGAAGGTTTACTTAGCCTAGTTCGGTTAACTAGCCTAATTGTTGGGGTAAGGGTTAGCAGTTGACTGGCAACCTGCAGCCTGCAAAATATCCCTGCCGTCGCCAAACATACTCTCTATGTTATCGAATTTGCCATTACCGCTCAGTTCTGTTTAGATCATGAAAGAAATCTTCTTATATATTGTAAACTGGTAGATATCGAGAACAGAAAACACAAGGTTTACTTACCGTGACGTTCAGTTCAGTTCGCTTTGAAAAGTGAAACCGAGAAAAGAAAGCAGAATAATTATATCATATATATTACGTCATGTATGAAGCACCAATTGTTATGGCTATTTATAAAACTACATGGTGGAATCCCGATTTCTCGAAGCCTCCAAGGGAAACGAAAATTGGTTAGAGAATTCGGGAGTTCGAAATATCGGGGGTATAAGAAATTACAGTGAAACAAATCCAACGGAAACGACTTTTGGTTCTTTGACTAGTCGAGTATCACGAGAAAATGATTGTTTTTGTGACTTATTTAAATAAAACGTTCAGCGCGAGTAAAACAATTGATTTCGAATTTTGTAAGATTCGACGGCAGGGACTCCGGGGATGTCCGGTTGATTAATATTAAAAAAAGTACCGTTTTTGTCATAAACTGTTCGGTGAATGGGCACAAAAAAGGCGAAGCTGCCGAATTTATATTGTCAGTTGAATTTAAACTTGTCGTTTCTTATCGGCGAGCTATTGCTTGTTCAGTGATTTCTCGCGAGAAACGAGACGCGTCTCGCGAGAAAACGGGACTAGTAATGGTAATTACATATAGGTTATTGGCCGGCCGGGAGGTCCGTAATTGAGAAAAGCTGTGCCCGTGGTCTTGAGTGCGGCCCGAGGCCGTTAGGCCGAGGGCCGCACTCAAGACCAAGGGCACAGTTTTTCTCAATACGGACCGACCTAGGCCGGCCAATAACCTTTTTATTTTTTTCGTACTTCGTTTGAATTTGATAAAGAAATATTGAAATCTCAGGCTTGTTTTGCAAAATCTGTTTTTCACGCGCGCTAGTACATGTAGCTCAGAAGACTACCGAATAAAATAACCCAAGTAACAAGAAACTCAGACGAGTAATTTTTACACCACAAATATGTAATTACAGAAATGGAGACTAGAGCGGCATTTCATCACAAAGCAGCTGAAACGAGAAGCTATTTCCATTTTCACAAAAACCATTCAAAGCCGGCGCCGTCAAATTCTACGACAATCTTCGGAAATCTTCCATACATTTATACTCTTGCCGTAAACAAATATCATGAAACTGAAGCATTTTTCGAGCAAAACTGTTCCCAGTTACAGTCTTTACCTATACTACAATTTTATTTCACATGTTAAATCTAATTTTTGCCATTCGGTGGCAGTTTGCAGTTTTCATGATTTTATGCGAAGCCCTGACAAACTTCGCCTGCATAAGCTCTTTCAAAGCCGACGGCATAAAATTGATACGTGCCGAGAATTATAAACGGGAATACCGGTAGCCACAAAGTTATTTATTGAATGAAAATTAACGGAAGGTTTGTTTAGGAAAACAGAGAAACGAAAAGCAAACAATTAAAAACGAAGGAATTGAGTCTAAACACGGTGAATTGTAATTTAAAACCCGCAAGTTTGAACGTAAAACTGATTTCCAAAATCGAACAACAAACTTGACTAAAACTAAATTCTGTCGGTTAAAATCAAATGACTACTCGCCTTTTTGAAGAAATGCAAGCTCTTTAATTCCACTGCGTAGTTCTCCATTCACTTGACAACGATAAGAGAGCAAAATAATGCGAGAAATTCAGTAAAAAGCTTCTTCGCATCGACCTTCACACGTTGCTGAATTAAAATGTTTTCGCTTGTAGCGCATGCCTACGCTACGATTCCGCGGGTCTCCGCCGGGTTCACGGGCAATTTTTCCCGCTTCCGGGACCAATATTGGCTTGATTAATATGTTTTTGTTGGTCTTACAGTATTAAACGCATTCTGGCAGTTTTAAAAAGCTAAGCGAAATTTTCTACCTTCGCGCGTTGCTGAAATGGTCCGTGAAGCATTACGTCTGCTCTTGCAGGCTACGGTTACCGTGACCGTGGTCAGAGATAGGAGAATACCGCCCGCTCCCGGAACCAATCAGATTGCAGGATTCGCAGGATACCGCCCGCTCGCGCACTGAGAAAAAAATAAAGTTGATTAATTTTGAGCGGTATAGTTTATAGCGGTATAGTTTTCGTAAGGATTTTAATTTTACAGTATCAAAATGAGGTTTGAGGGGTGCTTATTAAAAATCAAGTCATATACCCCCCCCCTCCCCCCCCCCCCCCCCCCCCCCGCCCCCGCGCCCCCTTCCATTTAACGGTAATATTATTACCGGTAACTAGTTTGTTTTGGTTGCTTTATTTCAGGCTCCATTGAGACAGACAATGGGAGAAGATGGAAGAGCTCACTACAGTCCTAAACTTATATTATATTTTGTTACACGGCTAAGACACAGGGCGGTGTTGGACACGGTTCACGTGACTAAATTCGTCCAATCACGCGTCAGCTGGGCGATACTTATGGCGGACGTGTTTTTGTGTCGTGAGTGAGGATAGCTCGCCCTTTTCGGTGGATTTCTTCTGTTATCGAGCGATTAAGTTCATCATTTTCGGGGATCTGTTAGAGGATTACCTCAGCAAGCTATGGTTCAAGCTATAAGTTCAGGTAAGCATTTTTCGTATCAAAAATTTGTCAATGAAAACCGAGCTGTCTTGGAAACCTTTGTTTATCATTCGTGTGTAACATGGGTACACATATGGCGTTTTCTTTGCTACTGGTGATCAGTATCTTAGATTATTTTTACACAGAAATGTAGTTGGATAGTTAAGTTTTATGAAAAGGTCGGCGGGCCCAGGCGGGCCCCGCCGTTTTAACGGTCAAAATTGGACTTGAAGTTGTAGCTTTTTTCGTGTTTCGTGACATGTACTTTTGATTTCGCGGGAGTGATCAGCACGAGTTCACACTACTGTTTTCGAGTTATATTCGTTTCTTTTCACATGTTTAATCATGTTTTTTTTCTCCATTTGTTTGATAGGTTTTAGCAGCCTAAATGCCCTTCGTGACAACAGAGGATCAATGCCATGATGCCAAAATATGTTGCTATTTCTTTTTATTTTTTTCTCAGTTCGCGAGCGGGCGGTATCCTGCGAATCCTGCAATCTGATTGGTTCCGGGAGCGGGCGGTATTCTCCTATCTCTGACCACGGTCACGGTAACCGAGGCTTCACGGACCATTTCAGCAACGCGCGAAAGGTAGAAAATTTCGCTTAGCTTTTTAAAACTGCCAGAATGCGTTTAATACTGTAAGACCAACAAAAACATATTAATCAAGCCAATATTGGTACCGGGAGCGGGAAAAATTGCCCGTGAACCCGGCGGAGACCCGCGGAATCGTAGCGTAGGCATGCGCTACAAGCGAAAACATTTTAATTCAGCAACGTGTGAACTGAAGGTCGATGCGAAGAAGCTTTTTACTGAATTTCTCGCATTATTTTGCTCTCTTATCGTTGTCAAGTGAATGGAGAACTACGCAGTGGAATTAAAGAGCTTGCATTTCTTCAAAAGGCGAGTAGTCATTTGATTTTAACCGACAGAATTTAGTTTTAGTCAAGTTTGTTGTTCGTTTTTGGAAATCAGTTTTACGTTCAAACTTGCGGGTTTTAAATTACAATTCACCGTGTTTAGACTCAATTCCTTCGTTTTAATTGTTTGCTTTTTCGTTTCTCTGTTTTCCTAAACAAACCTTCCGTTAATTTTCATTCAATAAATAACTTTGTGGCTACCGGTATTCCCGTTTATAATTCTCGGCACGTATCAATTTTATGCCGTCGGCTTTGAAAGAGCTTATGCAGGCGAGGTTTGTCAGGGCTTCGCATAAAATGAAAACTGCAAACTGCCACCGAATGGTATGCTTGTCCAAAAGGGACAAAATATCAAGATTTGTAAATATACATCAAGATTCGTATATTTATGTCAAGATTGATATACCTTGATTTGATTTGTATATATATGTAACAAGATTTACATATAGGTATTAAGATTCACATATGCATATCAACATTCGCATATTTACATCAAGATCAATATATACATCGAGATTGTGATAGGCATGTATGAAGTACCAGGTCTACACTCTGAAGTAACCGCTGGTCAGTAACATCACTGCACTTTTTCCATGTGAGCTGTTGCGCGACAAAATGGCGGGTCAGTCCCGTAATTAAGAGTGCCGATGAAGTTAGCGAAGAGAAATTAACATCGATAGTTCGTAGAGTATACACTGCTAACAGATCCGACAGTGGTCAATTTATCTCATTGGAACAAGAACTCGGTAGAAGATTTGACACACCACGTGGTCAGGTCTGTCAGTGGCACAACAGTCTGATGGATCGGGATACAATCCTGGAATGAACGCCGGTCATCTAGGGAAAGGAAAAGGTAGCCTGCGAGCAGGCTCTCATCGCGATCGTGATCCTTAGTATTGCGTGACGTTCGAGCGCGGAGCGCGAGGGAGTGGTCGGGAGTGGGACGTCCCACTCCTTCGCGCTCCGCGCTCGAACGTCACGCAATACTTAGGATCACACGAATCGCGCGAATGAGAGCCTGCTCGCAGGCTAAGGAAAAGGGAAAGGAAAGGGGTAAAGGGAAGTTTGCAAACAAAAAAGGAACAGCCTCAAGTACTACCGACGAAAGAGTGTGATTCTCCTTCCTTCGCCAACACATGATAAAGTACCACGTTGGGACAACAAACGTAAGCTGCAAGACTGTTTGTGCCACTGACAGACCTGACAGTCCTCCACGACCTCTCCACGTGGTGTGTCAAATCTTCTACCGAGTTCTTGTTCCAATGAGGTAAATTGAGCGCTGTCGGATCTGTTAACTGTCGCCGTTGTATCTCCTTGAAGAGCAGTGTATACCTTATTATAGGAAATTAACGCTCCATGAAATTAACGCGAATTTTAAAAATTCGCGTTAATTTAGGTCGCGTTAATCTTTGTGAGCGTTAATTTCCGCGACATTAATTAAGTGGAGCGTTAATTTCCGCGACCTTAATTTCCATTATTATAACCCCAAATTCTGGATCCTGTACAGATATATTTGACACCCAGGAAACAATAGCTTTCTCAGTTCTGCACACTGTATTTCAATCTTTCAAAAGCCCTTTAAAGGCTTTAAAAGCCTTAATTACAATATTTCCAGTTCACCCACACTTTCAGAAGAGCAATTCTGGACATCTGAGTTGTTGTATTTCGGCCAAAATATCTTTGTTACTTTGTGCTAAACGCGTTTAATTTCCTTCATTTTGAAATTTTACCTCCTCTTTCGCGTTAACTTTCCTTTATTCGGAAGTACTTTTCCGTCCAATTCGCGTTAATTTAAGTCGCGTTAATTTCAAATACCTTAATTAACACGAGCGTTAATTTCCTATAATAAGGTACTCTACGAATTATCCGATGTCAATTTCTCTTCGCTAACTTCATCGGCACTCATCGGCACTCTTACGGGACTGACCCGCCATTTTGTCGCGCAACATGGAAAAAGTGCAGCGGTGTTACTGACCAGCGGTTACTTCAGAGTGCAGACCTGGTACTTCATACATGCCTATCACAATCTCGATGTATATATTGATCTTGATGTAAATATGCGAATGTTGATATACATATGCGAGACTCGAAATGTGAATGCGAGTCCTGATGTAATATATGCGAGTGACAATGTATATAGTCGAATCTGGATGTATATTTGTCACATTTGATGTATACATACACGAATGTTGATATGCATATGTGAATCTTAATACCTATATGTAAATCTTGTTACATATATATACAAATCAAATCAAGGTATATCAATCTTGACATAAATATACGAATCTTGATGTATATTTACAAATCTTGATATTTTGTCCCTTTTGGACAAGCATAGAATGGCAAAAATTAGATTTAACATGTGAAATAAAATTGTAGTATACGTAAAGACTGTAACTGGGAACAGTTTTGCTCGAAAAATGCTTCAGTTTCATGATATTTGTTTACGGCAAGAGTAAGTCTTAATGTATGGAAGATTTCCGAAGATTGTCGTAGAATTTGACGGCGCCGGCTTTGAATGGTTTTTTTGTTAAAATGGAAATAGCTTCTCGTTTCAGCTGCTTTGTGATGAAATGCCGCTCTAGTCTCCATTTCTGTAATTACATATTTGTGGTGTAAAAAATTACTCGTCTGAGTTTCTTGTTACTTGGGTTATTTCTTCGGTAGTCTTCTGAGCTACATGTACTAGCGCGCGTGAAAAACAGATTTTGCAAAACAAGCCTGAGATTTCAATATTTCTTTATCAAATTCAAACGAAGTACGAAAAAAATAAAAAGGTTATTGGCCGGCCTAGGTCGGTCCGTATTGAGAAAAAACTGTGGCCCTTGGTCTTGAGTGCGGCCTCGGCCTAACGGCCTCGGGCCGCACTCAAGACCACGGGCACAGTTTTTCCCAATACGGACCTCCCGGCCGGCCAATAACCTCTATTTATTTTTTTCTCAGTGCGCGAGCGGGCGGTATCCTGCGAATCCTGCAATCTGATTGGTTCCGGGAGCGGGCGGTATTCTCCTATCTCTGACCACGGTCACGGTAACCGAGGCTTCACGGACCATTTCAGCAACGCGCGAAGGTAGAAAATTTCGCTTAGCTTTTTAAAACTGCCAGAATGCGTTTAATACTGTAAGACCAACAAAAACATATTAATCAAGCCAATATTGGTCCCGGGAGAGGGAAAAATTGCCTGTGAACCCGGCGGAGACCCGCGGAATCGTAGCGTAGGCATGCGCTACAAGCGAAAACATTTTAATTCAGCAACGTGTGAAGGTCGATGCGAAGAAGCTTTTTACTGAATTTCTCGCATTATTTTGCTCTCTTATCGTTGTCAAGTGAATGGAGAACTACGCAGTGGAATTAAAGAGCTTGCATTTCTTCAAAAAGGCGAGTAGTCATTTGATTTTAACCGACAGAATTTAGTTTTAGTCAAGTTTGTTGTTCGATTTTGGAAATCAGTTTTACGTTCAAACTTGCGGGTTTTAAATTACAATTCACCGTGTTTAGACTCAATTCCTTCGTTTTAATTGTTTGCTTTTCGTTTCTCTGTTTTCCTAAACAAACCTTCCGTTAATTTTCATTCAATAAATAACTTTGTGGCTACCGGTATTCCCGTTTATAATTCTCGGCACGTATCAATTTTATGCCGTCGGCTTTGAAAGAGCTTATGCAGGCGAAGTTTGTCAGGGCTTCGCATAAAATGAAAACTGCAAACTGCCACCGAATGGCAAAAATTAGATTTAACATGTGAAATAAAATTGTAGTATACTTAAAGACTGTAACTGGGAACAGTTTTGCTCGAAAAATGCTTCAGTTTCATGATATTTGTTTACGGCAAGAGTAAATGTATGGAAGATTTCCGAAGATTGTCGTAGAATTTGACGGCGCCGGCTTTGAATGGTTTTTTGTGAAATCGTTTCAGCTGCTTTGTGATGAAATGCCGCTCTAGTCTCCATTTCTGTGATTACATATTTGTGGTGTAAAAATTACTCGTCTGAGTTTCTTGTTACTTGGGTTATTTCTTCGGTAGTCTTCTGAGCTACATGTACTAGCGCGCGTGAAAACAGATTTTAACAAAACAAGCCTGAGATTTCAATATTTCTTTATCAAATTCAAACGAAGTACGAAAAAAATAAAAAGGTTATTGGCCGGCCTAGGTCGGTCCGTATTGAGAAAAACTGTGCCCTTGGTCTTGAGTGCGGCCCTCGGCCTAACGGCCTCGGGCCGCACTCAAGACCACGGGCACGGTTTTTCTCAATACGGACCTCCCGGCCGGCCAATAACCTCTATTTATTTTTTTCTCAGTGCGCGAGCGGGCGGTATCCTGCGAATCCTGCAATCTGATTGGTTCCGGGAGCGGGCGGTATTCTCCTATCTCTGACCACGGTCACGGTAACCGATGCTTCACGGACCGTTTCAGCAACGCGCGAAGGTAGAAAATTTCGCTTAGCTTTTTAAAACTGCCAGAATGCGTTTAATACTGTAAGACCAACAAAAAACATATTAATCCAGCCAATATTGGTCCCGGGAGCGGGAAAAATTGCCCGTGAACACGGCGGAGACCCGCGCATTCGTAGCGTAGACATGCGCTACAAGTACAAGCGAAAACATTTTAATTCAGCAACGTGTGAAGGTCGATGCGAAGAAGCTTTTTACTGAATTTCTCGCATTATTTTGCTCTCTTATCGTTGTCAAGTGAATGGAGAACTACGCAGTGGAATTAAAGAGCTTGCATTTCTTCAAAAAGGCGAGTAGTCATTGATTTTAACCGACAGAATTTAGTTTTAGTCAAGTTTGTTGTTCGTTTTTGGAAATCAGTTTCACGTTCAAACTTGCGGGTTTTAAATTACAATTCAACCGTGTTTAGACTCAATTCCTTCGTTTTAATTGTTTGCTTTTCGTTTCTCTGTTTTCCTAAACAAACCTTCCGTTAATTTTCATTCAAGAAATAACTTTGTGGCTACCGGTATTCCCGTTTATAATTCTCGGCACGTATCAATTTTATGCCGGCGGCTTTGAAAGAGCTTATGCAGGCGAAGTTTGTCATGAGGGTTTCGCATAAAATGAAAACTGCAAATTGCCACCGAATGGCAAAAATCAGATTTAACATGTGAAATAAAATTGTAGTATACGTAAAGACTGTAACTGGGAACAGTTTTGCTCGAAAAATGCTTTTCATGATATTTGTTTACGGCAAGAGTAATGTATGGAAGATTGCCGAAGATTGTCGTAGAATTTGACGGCGGCTTTGAATGGTTTTTGTGAAAATGGAAATAGCTTCTCGTTTTCAGCTGCTTTGTGATGAAATGCCGCTCTAGTCTCCATTTCTGTAATTACATATTTGTGGTGTAAAAATGAATCGTCTGAGTTTCTTGGGTTATTTCTTCGGTAGTCTTCTGAGCTACATGTACTAGCGCGCGTGAAAAACAGATTTTGCAAAACAAGCCTGAGATTTCAATATTTCTTTATCAAATTCAAACGAAGTACGAAAAAAATAAAAAGGTTATTGGCCGGCCTAGGTCGGTCCGTATTGAGAAAAACTGTGCCCTTGGTCTTGAGTACGGCCCTCGGCCTAACGGCCTCGGGCCGCACTCAAGACCACGGGCACAGTTTTTCTCAATACGGACCTCCCGGCCGGCCAATAACCTCTATATATTACTTGTATTGTTATTCAAAACACTGCTCCACTTGGGACCTCTTCCTCCAACTCAGTGTCCAACTTTAGCCAACTTTGATTGTGATTATGTTTATATGTGTTCATAAAACTGTTGCTGATAATCTGTGGATAATATCTCTGGAGACTGAGTTGTGAGAGACTAGCATGCCATTTATTAAATCCATTAGATTGTGGAAATGAAAAACAATAACAAATAGCCTGAGTTCAGATTGAATATATTGAATATACAGCAAGGTTTTATTTAGTAGCTTGCACTGAGGTTTCAAGTGCTTCAAATAAGCATACCGTAAACACTGGCGTATAAGCCGCACTCGCAGATAAGCCGCACCCCAAGTTTAGAAGCTCAAATTTTGGAAAAAAACTAAAACTAAAAAAGTTCACAGTCGAGTCTTAAAAAAGCTTTGCTTCAATGAACATAATAAAGGTATACTTTTCTACAAAATTTGGCAGCCTCGTTCCCAGGGTCTCTCTTCTTCCCGGCGGGAAGAAGAGAAGAAGAGAGACCCTGGGAACGAGGTTGCAAAATTTGGCTGCTCGACAGAAGAAGCTGGTTTCTCAGGATCTCTCAGCCACCTAATTTCATCTCCTGTTTTCTTAACCAAAATTTAATTCAGGCACACTTGCATAGTGCTTTCTGTGTTCCAAGAGTGAAATTGGGTTAGTGGTCACCTGGCCATTCACAGGGGTGAACACTTTTATTTTGCTGTCCAATCAGACAAGAAATAAAACCATAGGGATAATACCATTATTAGGGTTTGCAATATTTATACATCGCTTTATGGACAGTTTTGTTTGTCCCGACGACACATATTTTCTCTTATATCAGCCCGCTTAATACAGACATCCGGATATTACGGACACTTTTTCATGTCCCTTTGGTGTCCATATTAACCGGGTTCCACTGTATTTACAGAATTTTTGGTTACAGTCACACTTTCTGATTCGCACTGTTACTGCAAGGGTTTAGTGCAAGTATGACACAAGTTTCTCTAACATGTGATAGCCTGTGAGCTTCACCGGTAGTTCATCCACTCATGTGCAAACCTGGCAACATGAGCCTGAGCCTTCTTGCAGGCCATTTTAGTGAAATAAAATGGAAAAATGGTCCCTATAAAGTAAATGACTGAACCCTTGAGCATGAGGTCTGCAAACAATAATAGAATGTTGCTTTTATAGCCTTATGATTGAAGATGTCACACCTTCATTTCATCCCTCTATGGATGCTACATCTAAAGGTTGGCACACATGAGGGGAGCTAGTCGCAGGGACC
Organism: Desmophyllum pertusum; assembly: GCA_029204205.1. Lineage (NCBI taxonomy): Eukaryota > Metazoa > Cnidaria > Anthozoa > Scleractinia > Caryophylliidae > Desmophyllum > Desmophyllum pertusum. The sequence goes on from MU827352.1 coordinate 265,055, forward strand.
GACTAGTTACAGGCACCAAGTCCCTTCGTGTGAACAACCCTATGACTTGTCCCACGAATTATGAGGGGTATATTGTAATGGTAAATAAATAATTCAAACTGGTTGAATTGAAGGGACTATCCCCTCAAATTGTGCTTGTACCCTTGTGTGTACTGTTCATGCGACTGGTCCCTGTGACTAGTCACCGGACTGTCCCCCTCATGTTCAACTAGTCCTTTTGTGTGTGTGCAAGTGTGACTATAGTCCCCTCGTGTCTGCCAACCTTGAGGATATTGAGAAAGGAGGCCGAAGCAGATTTTAATTTAGGTTATATTTGTTCATACTTGATATGCCAATTTGAAATATTATTGTACCGGCACAAAACTTGCCATACACAAAATGACACACAAAAAAAAAAAACAATCCAAAATTGCTGGTCAGGACCTGCTTTTGAGCAGGTACAATGGTGCAATTAAACTTACTAGATAAAACATAAACCTCTGGCACCCAGGGTAATTAAAAAATATGGATCCTGTGCAGTGTGAACAATGCATACATGTAGCTTTCGATATTTCATGACAGACAGAAACTGTCCAATATATTGCAGTGCCATAATTCCAAATCCACACCGAGTGAAGTAGTACAACTATTATTTAGGTGAAAAGCTATATTTTTCATTGTAAGCTTATACCTTAGTGACAGACATCGATCCAAATTTACATTCAGCAAAAACATCGTTCAATTCTCGAGATTTAACTCAATTTATTTCCATGTACACGTTCACACAACTAGAAGGAGAAAACTATAGGACGAGTTAAAACTTGGTTTCGACAAAAAGCTACAAGATTCGAACATTGAACGATGAAACGAATTACGACATCGCCGAAAAGAACTTATCCGGTCGAATATTCATCGCTAAAGTCCGTTCCTTGAGCACAAATGAAGCAGTTGTAGTCGTGAAGAAAGTAGATAAATATATGGGATGAAACAGCGGGCAGATTTCTTCAAGAAATGCATCGGACCGCGGAGAGCTGAGATGTTTACTGATCGCCGACATGTTGCAAATGAGCTCCGCGATCGATTTTCTCCCAGCATGCTTCGCGACGCGTGTCCAACACCGCCTGGCTAAGACAGTTGAGAGTGCTGATAACTAGAATCAGCCAATCAGAATGCTTTATTGCTAAGTATCGGACCGGTAAAGTTTCTTACATTGTTATGGTTGTTATGGTTCAATTTCCACCGTGTAATAGATATTTTATTAACCAAGCTTGCTCGGGATCGTACTTGGATAATATCGGCCCTCGGTCTTTTCAGTACGGACCTCGCTGCGCTCGATCCGCACTGTCAAGACCTATAGGGCCGATATTCAAGATATATAAACGCACGGCCAAATTGAATCTATATTAGTTTTATCAAGTCAGATATCAAATAATAAAATGAATAACATTGATAATAGAGAGTAATTTATTTTAAGCATTAGTCCAGTCGAGACTTACAGATTGTGGGAACAGGAGCTAAAAGGGAAGAATTAAAAATAACATCCCCTCTTGTTTTCTTTTTCCACTATCTTTCCCTTTTACATGTATAACCCCCCGCTGCCTTTCACTCATTTTCTTCACAATCTGAGAGGTTACAATAAGCATACAGTGCTGGGCTGTTAAAAATAATCAATATACATCACCAGTAGCAAGTTATACGTACATGTAAATCTAGCATCGTATGCACACATTGCATACCTATGATACTAGATATTATTTTTGACAACACCTTAGCAATCGTAAATGAAATAATAGTCCCTTTCCTTGAAAAAAAAAGATGTATTTATTAAACAGTATTGACAGAGAAAATGTCTACCTACCAGACTGTTTATCACACTGTTTACAAAAGATAAAATAGGTAAAATACTGCAACAATTCATTATACATAAGTGGAGAAGATTAAAATTAAAATCAAGATAAAATATTTTTATGGAGCTAGACATTTATTAAATGACCAGCTCCCAGTTGACTTGATAGCTCAGTTGGTAGAGCACTTCACCAGTATCGCAGAGGTCATGGGTTCGAATCCCGTTCAAGAATAACTGCGATGATCTTTCAAGTATAAAATAGTTCACATGCAATTCAAATGAAATTGCTACTGCTGGCTTTTTGTAAATTTTAACACATTTTGTAACACGACACAGACACCATGCAATGCTATTTGATGGCTTTCCTGGTCACATCCGTATTATGTACTGATATACTATATTAAGAATATTTTCAGCCTAAACAATATTCAGCTTGGGCATGACAAATATACATTCTTACAAAAAAGGGTGCATTTCTTTACACTGTGTTGACTCATACTTCGTATATGCCTACACAAAACTGTCTAATTAGCTGGTAACATTATCATAAATTACTTACAGAAGAATTCACTGTACAATAATGTAATAAAAGACGTGAGAATAATTTTGACGAGGCAATCAAGTGAATTATTGGTATAATTACTATTCACTTCAGGTACTAAGGCTGATAATTAGCTGTTTGATAAATGAACAGGAGAGTTTAACGATGGAATGTGTTTTATAACTTAATTGCTTGAGTAGCACTAAACGTAACTGTACACGACCGTTGCCTAAGGGTTTGCCCATTTTATAAGTTGGTCTCCGATTAATTATACAAGAAAGGCCACGATTACACTCTATGTGACTGTGCGATGGAAAATTGAAAAATGTGAAAGTGTAACAAATGATGAAATTACTGGCCTGCGTGCAGACGTCTCCTATTCCCTTTGCTTCACGGAGACGTCTGCACACAGGCTAGTAAATACAACACCGTAAATCTTAACACTAATCAGACCAAAACAATAGTTTCAGCTCCATTGTTTGTATCTTCCTGTCACTCTCTTTTCCTCATAATAACTATTTCGATCTTGTAAATATAATAATTAAATAAATTTATGTCAAAAAATATCCGCTATATGTTCACTATTGAGTACATGTAAAAAGTTATGAAACAAAGTATTCACAAACTATGTACTTATAATACATTTGTCAGGTCATTGCTTGCTTTACGTCTGGATCAAGTCCTTTATTTGGTCAGGTCTTTCTTCGTAAAACACTAGCAACAAAAGAAACACAGATAAAACACAATTTAATGAAAATGGTGTTACGATTGTATAAATATTGTGGTACGTTCGTGACTACTATACTGAGTAAAGACAGTGAATTATAAGTTAGGCGACAGTTCTCTTCCGTATTCCCAGCCCGGGGGGAGGACTCCCATGTGAAAGGGGCTGGGATGCTCGTCAGAAAATATGAATTAAACCCATAAAGGAGACCAATCTGGGCGTGGCTCAAGCTTTATTTGGCCTCTAAAAGACACCAGATTTCATACCTGATCGGTGAAGACCATCAACACAGTATGATGACGTTTTACATTTCTTCGCGTACAACCCTAAACGATACCTTGATGGCTTAAATTATTGGCATCATGTCCTGAATACCCTAAGTGAGACCAAAATACGTAATTTACACCCCTAAAAGAGACGACGAACATCCCCGCCTCTTTCACATGGGGTCCCCCACCCCCTCCGTGTTCCCGGACGAAACTGCCGAAAGGCTATGTTACGAAATACAGAAGCCCCTTAAAACTAACCACTATTAAAAATTATACAAGTACTGTATAACAAAACATAAATTAAGTAGAGAGGTCGCGGCATGCACGGAGATAGCATTAGAAGAAATGGAAATAATTCCCGTGCATATGAAGATAGGCACCATGCATGCTAGCCTGTAGTACAGGCCGTATTTTGGGCGAGGGAGTGCTGAATATTCCAACGACTGTTTATAAGCCGCCATCTTGGATTGGAAAACATCGAGGACTGGGGCGAGTACAAAAGATCGGACAAGGGAGTGGAAGTCAGGCAGAAAGGCGAGTGAGGGGGATGGGGAGCGGGAGTTTTTTTCCTTCCTTCCCCGCCTCTCTTCCCCGCCCACCGAACGAGATAAACCATCACTCGCCCACAAAACACCTGCACTGCAGGCCACATGCATGCAGCAGATCGCCGCCTCAAAAGAGAGGAGTAACATCGCACGGGTAACATCGAGCACAAGCTCAGATTCCGAGTATTTTAGAAATGCAGTTGAGCGCATCCTCTTCAATTCGAACAACTCAGCTCACTGATAGAATTGCTGTTATCTTGTCCGTTTTGTGGGGCTATTTCATCAGTACCATAAAGTAACAGTAAATGTTTTCTTTGTTACTTGTAACGAAATCTAATTTATGATTATTATCTCACGCAGTTAGTTGACTTTTTAAAACCCAAAATATGAAAGGTTTTCTTCTCTAAATTAACAAAAAAGTTTAAGTCTGCGTACAAGCCTAGTGGCTTATCAGGCTGGCACTTAAGTCCAGTTTCCATCACATGAAGCAGGAGTATTGCTACTCCCCTGGATGGGATGCTAGTCCATCGCAGGTAACGCCCCCAGCAATTTTTGTCAGGTTGCCCTGACAATTCGCCAGTACCCATCTACTCCTGGGTGGAGAGAGGCAATGTGAGAGTCGAGTATCTCGCCCAAAAACAATTCCCGGCCAAGGCTCGAACCCGGACTGTTCGATCCGGGACTCCAACGCGCTAACCATTAGACCACCGAGTCTCCCACCTAAATTAAATGAACAAAATTAACTAAATTAACCTTACGTTTATTTTGCAAATTCAAATGTCACGTTATCTCCAATCAGCATGAAAGGTGCCCAGTCGCAAACCTTAGGATAGCCTTTAGCTCCCATCCACTTCATGGCCTCGTGAAGGGATTCACTCGCACTTTCTCCACGAACAAGGTGTTTGTAGAAACGACTCATGAACTTCTTTGTTGCTTTATCTTCCAGGGCCCACAATGCCACCAACACCGAGCGTGCACCGGATCCTAAAAACGCTCGAGCGATTCCAACAACTCCCTCTGCTTTGATATGTCCTTGTCCACTGTGACAACAGCTAAGTACTACCAGTTTGGCCCGCAGTTGAACTTGTGAAATGTCGGACATTGTCAATAGGTAGTCTTCTTCTTGTGGAATAGGATGAGTAGTGCGTAAAGGGGATAGAGCAATTTCTCCTCTTTCGGCGTTACCATGAGCAGCAATATGTATCAGACTTACTGAATGCAGCCTGTCAAGTACCGCCTGCTTTGTTGCCTCCTCTCCTAGCAAAGGTTCATAACCCAGCAGTTTTCTGATCATCTCTGCTTCTTTTCTTGCACAAGGCAATGGTTTGAAGTTTTCAAGACATCCCTTGTAAAACACCTGACCAACCTTAGGATCCCCCACTATCAGTGCACCAGTCTGACTGTGATAGTCTGCTGGGCTGTTCTGAATGAGCTTCAGAGTCGTCAAAGAAGGAACAATGCGGATCCTGAAAGTCTCTGATAAATACTTCCCACTTTCGTCAATTAATGCTGCAAATGGAACTTGGTACAAGGAGCGATCAGGAACAATGATGATTTCGGGCTCCTCAAGTAAGTCAGCCACAGGAGCGATGATCATTCTGTAAACTGACAAATGAAGAACCGCTTCTGAATGTTGGCTTTCTTCTTCGTCAGCCGCAACATGTCGCAAAGACGATGAGCTCTCTTTCTGGGATGATTTCAATTTGGGTTGAGAGCCATTTAACGATCGATCTTCGCAATTATTCTCGGGTAAAATACCAAAGTTGCGGAAGCTTTTACCGAAAAATTCACCCAAATCGGAAACTGATCCGATGTGAGGAAAGTCTTCATTGACTGATATTCTTCGAAAAGTAATGACTCCGCTTGTTCTAAGAATCCACAAGAAAATATTGTTACCATAATAGGCGATGTACAGACAAGTACAGTTACTTTCTTTCTTCGTGATACTTTCAATGCCAACCCACGATTGCGTATCAGATGAGATTTGCTTTTCAGCACAGTACTGAGAAGTCATCAAGTCTGCCAGGGCTCTAGCCCGTCCTAGCTCTACAACATAAAGAGCCTGGTCACTATTCCCAGTGGCGCAAAACAATGCAGTAAGAAGTTGGTAGGGAGAAATGTTAAGATCTGAAAAAGATATCTTAAATTGATCGTTGTCTACAAGAAAATCTCGCAAATTTTCGCATTTGTCAATAGCTTGAAACAGACAGCGGGATACTTCCTGGATTGGTTTTCTTTGCGATAACTTCACGAATGAAAGTTTGCAAAGGCAGGATAACTCTTTTTGACGATCACCGATATCTTTACTTATAGAGAGTGCCTTCTCGAGATTTTCTTCAGCCTTGCCATATTCACCCAGAGATTTAAACACGCTTCCAAGGCTTCCGTAATCTGCTGCTTCTCCTTCTCTGTCGCCGATGGCTTTTCTGATCGCAAGTGCTTTCCCGAAATATTCCTTAGCCTTGAGATATTCACCGATAGAAAGAAACACATTTCCTAGGTTTCCGTAATCTGCTCCTTCTCCTTTTTTGTCACCGATCGCTTTTCTGATCACAAGTGCTTTCTCGAAATATTCCTTAGCCTTGAGATATTCACCGAGAGAATGAAACACACTGCCTAGGTTTCCGTAATCATCTGCTTCTCCTAATCTGTAACCGATGGCTTTTCTGATCACAAGTGCTTTCTCGAAATATTCCTTAGCCTTGAGATATTCACCGAGAGAACTAAACACAGTTCCTAGGTTTCCGTAAGATGATCCTTCTCCTTCTCTGTTGCCGATGGCTTTTCTGATCACAAGTGCTTTCTCGTGATATTCCTTAGCCTTGAGATATTCACCGAGAGAATGAAACACACTGCCTAGGTTTTCAGTAATCTGCTGCTTCTCCTAATCTGTCGCCGATGGCTTTTCTGATCACAAGAGCTTTCTCGAAATATTCCTTAGCCTTGAGATATTCACCGAGAGAAAGAAACACAATTCCTAGGTTTCCGTAATCTACTGCTTCTCCTTCTCTGTCGCCAATGGCTTTTCTGATCACAAGTGCTTTCTCGAAATAATCCTTAGCCTTGAGATATTCACCGATAGAAAGAAACACATTTCCTAGGTTTCCGTAACATGTTCCTTCTCCTTCTCTGTTGCCGATGGCTTTTCTGATCACAAGTGCTTTCTCGTGATATTCTTTAGCATTGATAAATTCTCCAAGGTTATACAGCATAGTTCCAAGTTTTCCATAAGCAACTGCTTCAACTTCACTGTCGCCAATTTCTTTCAAGATATTGATTGCTCTCTCATAATGTTCTTTTGCCTCTATATGTTTATTTTGACTCCGATATATATCTGCCATTGCTATGGCAACACTGGCTTTTCCACTACATTCGGGCAATAAGACAAGAGCTTTATTACCGTATTGGATTGCACTTGTGTAATCAGCGATAACAGAGTACGCCCTGAACATTACACAATATATACCACAACAAGAGATATTGGCCAATTCTTCTTGCATTCCCTGACGTTTATCATTTAGGATAATTAAACATTCATTACATAACTCGATTGCCTTCAGACTGCGACCGGTGTTGAGAAGGAAGGTAGCAACAACTAAGGCTATAATGATGGCTTCTACAATTTCATCTATGCTGTCCATGATACTCTTTTCTGTAAACCTGATAAAAAGAAATACAAAGTAACACATTTTAAATGTTATCAGACATTACAATACAGTCCCAACCGTACACCAATACATAACCTTTACTCTAATTGAACCTCCCTACAACGGCCACCTCTCTATAACAGCCAGGATTTTTCGTTCCAACTGTATACCGATACATACACTTTACTCTAATTGAAACCTCCCTACAACGGCCACCTCTCTACAACGGCCAGTTATTTCGGCCCCAAGATGGCCGTTGTAGAGAGGTTCAACTGTATATCTTTTACAGAAACCTGCCACGTGACCTTATATCAATCATGCAAGGCTTGCCATCCAGTATCCTTTTCCATGCATAATATCGGAAGGCTTTACGGGGATTACGGCTGCGAGAAGTACTGGACTCTGATGTTGTATAGGAATTATCCAACTATCTTCGGCGACAGCTATTACAATTTATATAATTTACTGTGTAAAACTTGCGCTGTGATTGGTTTAGAACCGTCCTCTATTAGAGTACAGACGGACGAATGACGTCACGTGTGGCGGGAAAACACGCGCGCCCTGCTACAACACGAATTCTTTGCATCGCCGTCTCAAAACAGAGAAAACTTTTCATCAAACTGGAAATATTCCGTAGGAAATTCAATGTAGATCAATTAATACGAATTTTAAATCAGCTGTTCAAGCTTGGCTAGAACTTGGAGGAAAATATGATGGACTTTTAGATCATTGTGAACAGAATCCGAGAAATTTAGCGGGATTATCGCTCGCCGTGAAGCGACTTGCAACGGGATTTCGACTGGAATAATTCAGATTGTTTTTCCTCATATCAGGTTAGTCTCTAAATATTTGTTTTTCGAAACATTTGCTGAGTTGAGCTGTAGTTTATTTTAAGCCGTTTAGTTTTCACAAAGTTTTATTTGAGTGAATGAAAACACTGTGGCCTAAACTCGATGTTTGTTGACATTTTTTTTATCGGCTTATTTAGCGTACATTCAAGTGAAAATCCGAAGCGAATATCTCCAAAATTATATAAAACAAATAGATTCTATTTGGCCGTGGGTCTGTACTCTAATAGAGTACAGAAGACGTCGAAACGTGACAAGAACAACAGTGACCCACTCGACTGCGCCTCGTGGGCCACTTTAGTTGTTCTTGTCACGTTTTGACGTCATCTGTACTCTATTAGAGTACAGACGCACGGCCAAATAGAATCTATTTGTTAAGTAATAACCCGGATGACGATTACGACGACAAACGTATAGATTATGGAACTTTTATAATCTATTTTATACTTACTAATTTCTTTACATTCTTTCCACTTCTGACACCAAATTCGTACAACCATCTTTTTTGTATGCTTGACAAGGTCACGTGACACGGTTCCGCAAAGGGTCTATTATTCTCATTCATTGTACTAAAGCAGTGGACCTGATGTCCAAGCACAGTCTGACTTTGAAAAATGTGGTCGTCAAACCTGATTGTGTGATGAGTGATTGTTATTTCTAGCTTATTCTTCAGTACAAATCAAATGTAAATGAACACGATTTTCTCAGGCTCAAAAAAGGTACTACGACCAAACTGATCCACACCGCCGGAGATTCTCCCGGTTTCCGTATTATAAAGCGACTATAAGAGTGTTGCTACTATCCTGTGTGGGATGTTAGTCCAGCACCAGCATTTTGTCGCCGGTAGCCATTTATACTCCTGAGTGGAGAGCCACTGTGTACCTCTCTCCACTGCTGTCTCCACCCAGGAGTATAAATGCGAGTTAAGTGAGAGTTAAGTGTCTTGCCCAAGAACACAACACAATTTCCCGGCCAGGACTCGAACCCGGATCGCTCGATCCGAAGTCCAATACGCTAACCATCAGGCCAAAGCACAATAATAATCATAAAACAGTAACATGTTTGTACTCGCCAGTCTTGTTGGGTAATCACAATGAAACAGACATCAATATGCGACAACAACAGCAACTTTTCCTGAAAAAAAAAAAAAAAAGGTAAGATAAAGTTCAGCAGATCGATTCTACCACCTGAAAACTCAACTCAGTTACTTCCGGTGAACGTTTATTCCCGTGACTTTTAAATCGCGTGACCTATTTTTAGCCCTTTACACTCCATCGAACATGTAATATTAGTCACGCGAGTCATGCAATCAATTTTGAAGTTTAGATTATTTAACATCACGACTATGCAGAGCTTTCAGTTAAGCAGCTTACAGTTTGAAGCAAGAAATAAACTTACCGTGTCCTGTTTTTCGATCTTCTTTAATATCAAAATGGAACCAAAACAAGTAAACTGAAAATCTACAAAGCGAACACAAATGCAGATTGAGTTATTCAAAAAAGTTTAAACTCGATGTATTGTAAAAGCCGTACGAGAAGAAACGTAGGCTCTGTTAAAGTGTGCTACGCATGCATATCCTTCATTTGCGAACTTTATTTTTGTGTCAAATAGTCGGATAGGATAGTCGTCAATCATCGATCATTCCGTGTTTGTTGTTGATTTATGAGCCGAATTTACAGTTCCTTTCTACGGTTTAAAAGTGTTGCAAATTAAAACGACAACTGTTCTTCTTGGTCTGTTATCATTCTTCATCCCTACCTCAAGACACGAGAGACCACCAAGTTACCATTTCTATTCATTTGATGAAGTACTTGTACTATTTGATCCGAATTTCAAAACAGACACGAGATCGCATTTACCATTTATATCGCTTCGTTTGATTACATTCTTCAGTTATGTTGTGATCATGAAATAAATCCCCTTATATATTGTAAACTGCTGGTAAAGATCGAGAACATACAACACAAGGTTTACTTACCGTGACGTTCAGTTCAGTTCGCTTTTAGAAAGTGAAAGAACGAAAATTTCGCCAGGGGCGTTCTAGTCTGCGTGCAGATGTCGAAGCAAAGGAAATTGGAGAACTCTGCACTCAGGCAAGGGGGTTTCCTGACATTCCGAGAAAACAGACTAATTATATCATAAATTACGTCATGCGATTATTTTGGTGCGCGAGTAAAACAAATTGATTTCGAATTTTGCAAGATTCGACGAAGACTCCGAGGATGTCCGGTTTATTAATATCCAAAATAGCGAATATATAGGTTCGACAAACATAATTAAGACCGTAGTGAATAGAAAAGTACTGGCAGTTATAATTTTTGTCATAACTGAACAGTGAATCGGCACAAAAAGGACGAAACTGCTGAATTTAAATTGTCACTTTTTTAAACGCGAATGAATCTGCATCATTCCGAGCTATTGCCGGTTCAGTGATTCTCGCGAGAAACGAGACAAGAGGTGGAAATAACTTACTTTTGAGCGGTACGTTTAGTGCGGAATTAAATATTACAGTATCAAAATTAGGTTTGATGGGTGCTTATTGAAAAGAAGACATTAAATCAATTCATTACCCCCTTAAAGATGATTCACAGTCCGTACTGCGCAATCTCCGCCCGCATTGTTTATGGGTCTCAAACGAAGGAATGTAAATTCTAGCCAAAATAAAAATTATGGGCCAAACTTACCTTTTTCTTCATTATTAATGCCAGATATCCTTGCCAAACAATGAATAACGAGTAGAAGAACCTCGACGTTATCCCAAACCAACGTTTCAGCTCATCGAGCATTCCTGGACGTAACGACCCGTAATGGCGGAATAAAAAACAACTTCACGTTGGCTATCACCGAAGTGTAACGTATGAACGAAATCAAAACAAAAATAAAAACAAACCCTGAGACTGCGCAGTACGGACTGGAAATCATCTTTAACGGTAATATTATTATTTTGGGTTGTTTTCTTTCAGGCTCCATTGAGTCAGACAATGGGAGACGATGGAAGAGCTCACTATAGTCCTACTCTTATAGAGCGATTTTCAGTTGAGTGTCGAAAGTAACCACTGAATTGCTTTGGCTTTGCTTTACTACGCTGTCTGATTGGTTTAAAAAACTCGCGCCACCTACTCCACCAATCAGATGCAAAACCAAAGCCGATCGCCACTTAGTCGCACGCGTTTTCCCGCGCGTGACGCCGGTTACGTGTATTTGGTTCGAGTTCTCATTGGTTCATTTCGTCGTTTTCGTTGATTGCGATTGGCCATTGTAATTGCTGTGGTCTTGGTTTTACGACACTCAATTAAAAACCGCTCTATTATCTCGTATTGTAGTATATAGTCAACATTAAGGCACGAAATAATAAATGAACAAGGTTTGCCATGTTTTATTTATCTAATAAAATATGGTTACTGCGTCTCATGGCATACTTGTTTTGTTCTTATCACCTTTTGACGTCATCTGTAACAGTACAAAGTACGCACGGCCAAAATAATGGAATCTATTTGTTAAATAATTCATGGTAGATTCCAATGCGTTTATATGACAGCAATTTTCTAAACTCTAATAAAAACATGGCATTTAGCCAATCAGAGCATGTCCAGGTCTAGTCTATATTATTTTATAAAGTCAGATATTAAATAACAAAATGAATAACATTATAATAGAGAGTATTTATATAAGCTTTAAGCAGTAGCCCAGTCTAGACTTGAGCACAGGAGCACAGGAGCTAAACGGGAATAATTAAAAATGACATCCCCTCTTGTTTTCTTTTTCCGCTTTCTTTCCCTGTTATATGTATAAACCCCCGCTACCTTTCACTCATTTTCTTCACAATCTGAGAGGTTACAAAGCATACAGTGACTGGGCTGTTAAAAATAATCAATATACATATACATCACCAGTAGCAAGTTATACGTAGATGTAAATCAAGCATCATATGCACACATTGCATACCTATCATGCTAGATATTATTTCGATCTTCGATGATTTCGTGTTTGTTGTTGATTTATGAGCCGAATTTATATTTTTGCTTCCTGTCATTTCGACGGTTTAAGTGTTGCAAATTAAAACAACAATTATTCTCTTGGTCTGTTATAATTATTAACCCCTACGCTGAGACACGAGAGACCATCAAGTTATCATAATTTGTATTCATTTGATGAAGTACTGGTACGATTTGATCCGAATTTCATACTTCCGCCTTTTCAAAACAGACACGAGATCGCATCACCAAAATCGAAGTTACCAGATCGCTTCGTTTGATTATATTCTTCAGTTATGTTATGATCATGAAATAAGTCTCCTTATATATTGTAAACTGCTGGTAAAGATCGAGAACAAACAACACAAGGTTTACTTACCGCAACGTTCAGTTCATTTCGCTTTTACAAAGTGAAAGAACGAAAATTTCGCCAGGGGCGTTCTAGTTTGCGTGCAGACGTCGAAGCAAAGGAAATTGGAGAACTCTGCACCCAGGCGAGGGGGTTTCCCGACATTCCGAGAAAACAGACTAATTATATCATAAATTACGTCATGCGATTATTTTGGTGCGCGAGTAAAACAGGGGGGGGGGGGGGGGGGGGGTTATTTAAGTTAGGGAAACGCCGGTATGTGGATAAACGTCCATAAACCGTACTTTGGTCAATGAAGTATTATATTCGTGATTAATTACGATTCTTTTTGAGTACAAGTACCTGTAATATTTCTCCCAAAGCTCGCAAGTACTGTATGTGAATTCATACCTGGATTGATACGGTAACAATGCGCCGGTAATACAGTCTGTCGTTCAGTGTTTTGGTTTTGAATGAAAAGGGAGGAGGGGGACTTAATTAAAAGAGAGGAAGGGGGCTTAAAAATGTCTTGCTACAAAAAGTGGGGTATTTCAGATTTAGCAATGACGACGGGGACGTCACTTGAGGACGTGAGAGCGCGCGGAATAGTCTGGACCCAACTTTATTTCGTCTTCCGGTGCTCCCGTTGCCGTCCTGTGGCAAAGTTCACGACGCAATTTTGGTGGTTTTCACATTGCGATCAGAACGTCACATATTTGCTGTCATTTTGCTGACATTTTGCGGCATTTTTCGCTTCGCACGCCGTCGTCGAGAAGTCCCCGTCGTCATTGCTAAATCTGCCTAATTATTGGAGGGGGGGGGGGGGGGGGGGGAGGGGAGTGAATAATTTTTTTTGGGTGAAAGTTCTGTTATCAATGTTGTTATAACTGTGACCGTGCATCGTTCTTATTGTTAGTTCAGTGATTCTAACGAGAAACGAGTCGCGTTTCGAGAGAAAAGAGACGCGCCTCGAGTGAACGAAACGCGCCTCGAGAGAAAGGAGACGAGAAGTGGTAATAACTTAAAATGGGTGGTACTTTTAGTGCGGATTTTAATAGTATTACAGTATCAAAATTAGGGTTGAGGGGTGCTTATTGAAAAGAGGACAGTGACACTAAATCAGGTCAGTACCCACCTAACGGTAATATTATTACCAGTTACTAGTTTTCTCTTTCAGGCTCCATTGAGTCAGACAATGGGAGAAGATGGAAGAGCTCGCTATAGTCCTACTCTTATAGAGCGATTTTCAGTTGAGTGTCGAAAGTAATCTCTGAATTGCTTTGGCTTTGCTTCACTACGCTCTCTGATTGGTTTAAAAAACTCGCGCCACCTACTCAACCAATCAGATGCAAAACCAACGCCGATCGCTACTTGGTCACACGCGTTTTCCCGCACGTGGCGCTGGTTACGTGTATTTGCTTCGAGTTCTCATTGGTTCGTTTTGTCGTTTTCGTTGGTTGTGATTGGCCATTGTAATTGCTTTGGTCTTGGGTTTACGACACTCAATCAAAAACCGCTCCATTATTGTCTTGTATTTAACAAATAAAGAAGACAAAACCATGTATTTTACTGTCATAAAACACGACGGGAATTTGAGAACACGCGAGAAATTTAGAAAACACGAGCCGCAGGCGAGTGTTTTCTATATTTCTCAAGTGTTCTCAAATTCCCGGAGTGTTTTATGACAGTATAATACATGGTTTTGGCTTCTTTATGTGCTTTAAAATATAGATTTACGCGCGCGAAACGATAAAACACGCTTTTCTATGATTTATACTCTGATAAAACATGGTTTTTAACCAATCAGAGCGTGCGAAATTTTCAGTCTATATTTTAATGTAATATATAGTCAACATGTAACGCACGAAACAATAAATGAACAGAGTTTACCATATTTTATTAACCTAATAGAAGATGTTTTTTTATGTTCTACAGTATCTACCAAATATAAAACGTTTTCCGAACTTCCATAGATGTATGGTAACACGAGTGAAGTCGTGGGAGAAAGAGAAATGCTGTAGTGGAAACACAAGCCGCAGCCGAGTGTTTCCACAACAATTTCGAGTTCTCCCAAAGTGTTACCATAACTCTATGAAAACACAGGGTAAACGTTTTCTATTGTTTTTTTTATGAAATAAAAGCACGAAGCAATTTTGTTTATGTAGAGTTATGGTAAATGGTTTTGAGCCAATCAGAGCGCGGCTAGTATCTTGTTTATTTTATCAAAAAAAACGATGCACGCTCGTGGTCAAGAAAGGCAGCTAGTGGATCCATAAGCTGCAGTAACGCCACTCGACTTGTGTCTCGTGGCGTAATTTTTCATCTGTACAGCTATTAGAGTACAAATGCTCGGCCAAAATAATGGAATCTATTTGATAAAAAATTCACGGCCAGATTCCATCCCGTTTATATGACAGAAAATGTCTAAACTGTAATAAAAACATGGCTGTTAAGCCAATCAGAGCATGCGCATAATCTAATCTAATATATTATTTTAATAAAGTGACACTATTAAACTAGTAATACGTGACTCGCAGGTCCTCGCGAAGCTTTTGTTGCCTAGTAACGGTCACGCGATTTGATCTGCAAGCTAAGGTTTCCAAGAATCGCTGCAAGGTTTCTGAGAATCGCCGGACGAACGCCGTGCTTTTGGTATGCCACCGGATTTTGGTTTCGATTGGAGTTCGCTCGTCTCCCGATATCTGTAATAAATTGTAGCGCTCTTGTACTGTTTTCCCCACTTTTCCGTCCGAATGATCTGAAACCACCTCGCTTTTGTAGGTAAAATCTTCTTCGCAATATCGGATCGGCGAATTATTTTCAGACACAAGTCTTCACGTCTACAATGAAAACTAAGCCATATGTTGATCGATCGTACTTTGAGAAATTCCTGAGTCGTCTTTCCTTTTCCTGTTGTTGATAACGGATTTAATAAAGCCGAGTTTTTTTTTCACAAATGACCCGTACTATTTTTATATAACTTAAATTCGTTCGATAAACAAACTTGGAGTAAAAATTGTTATTCTTCAGCAGCCGTTCCTGTTTCTACATTTAAATAACGAAATGAATAGCATTAATATAGAATATTTTAAAGCTTTAAGCAGTTGCCCAGTCTAGACTTTGAGAACAATTCATCATACATAAGGGGAAAAGACGTGACTAGAATGGATAGACCAAAATCAGATCAGACGTTACCCTAACCCACAAAAGAAAGCTAACAATTCTCGGGGCTATAGTAGGATAACCGGGACGCTATTCTCGAGGATAATCAGCGCTATTCTCGGGGATAATCGGTGCTATTAAGGCCAACTGGGGGTGCTAAAGTAGACTGATCTTATTTTGGTCTATCCATTTAAGTCATAGCCCTATACATGCACAGTGACCAAAGTAGGTTACGCTTTCGAGTTTGTCACTGCTACGATTACACTACAGATACCACAAAACCATATGTCAAATAAAAACTTACAGAACTAGCTATTTGAATATACGAATAGTTTTTAAAGAAAATTAATTGTTGAGTTTTCCACGAAGTTTAAATCACCTTTGGAAAGTTTCAACTCGAAGCGATTTTGGAATTTCGGAAATTTGATTTTTTTCCTGGAACTCCGGTTCCCCAGGGTTAAACAAACATGTTTTGCTTTTGCTTTATTCCATGTGTTCAAAAGTTACGGAACGTTTTCAAAATAGCGAGAGAAAAAATCCGTACGGAGTGACCGCATGGAAATGGCTCTCAACGAGATAATATTTAGTTTCGTTGACTGATCACATTGATCTAGCGACTCTCCAAATTTGCTTGAATTTGAAACAAATCGCCTTTGAATTGTTACTCTTTCAAAAGTGTCCCCTTCAAGCGAAAAATACATTTTGAACAAACAGCGCTTATGCTGGAAACGAATATTCACTACTACTTTCTATCTGAGGCTATATTGACAACAATTTGTTGTGCTGGGAAAATAACACCAATTAAAAGCACCCATTCCTCAATAGACTAGATTTAAAACTTCTTAATAATCGGAAAGGAAAATTCTCGCCACCGAATAAAATTTAAAGGAAAATATTACAACTATGATATGATCGAAAAACTCAAAAAAATTGAGAAAACATGACGTATTTCCGGCTGCTGTTTCATGCCGTCGGAGAATCTGTCTTCATTCCCAGGCTACAAGTGATTAGTTTAGAGTAACTTTTGGTATTTTTTTTAACTGAAATAACTACTTAATTACACGAGAGACCAAGACCATCGCAGGTATATACCCAACTTAAGCAGTTGCCAAAAAAAACACTGAAGAAAGCCTGAAAAAAAGTTCAGGATATTTTTTATTCAGGCTTTCTTTCAGGAGGGAGGGCCGGGCGTCTTTCTTTTCACGACTGCTTCAGTTGCGTACATAACTGCGATAGTGGTCTTTCATGTATTAAATCAGTTTCACCCGCAGTTCAAATATATGATTGCATATATTCATTCTCTACTATACGGGTATATTACGAACTCACAAATTAAGTGACCAGCTCCCAGTTGACTTGATAGCTCCGTTGGTAGAGCACTGCACCGGTATCGCAGAGGTCATGGGTTCGAATCCCGTCCAAGCCTGAACTATTTTCAGGCGTTCTTTTCGCCGACTGCTTAAGTTGTGTACATAACTGCGATGTGTTATTAAATATTTCACCCCGCAAATCAAATATATCATATTTCATATATTCACTTCATAAAAAAACTACTGCCAACGTTTTGTAAATGTTCAACTATTTTTAAAAGGACAGTAACATCTCTCCTCGCAAAGGTTTTCTATGTCTGTACACTGTGTTCACTCATATACTTCGTATTATATAAATCATGGCGAGGCTTGCCATACAGCAACCTTCTCCATACATAATAACCAAGTAGACGATTACTACGACAAACGTATAGATTAAATGAGTATTTTTCTGATATATTTTACCCTGAAATCATTAAATTTTAAATCTTCTTAATTTTCAAACTTTCAAACCGCCATAAAAGTTCTAAAAAAGTCAATATTGAACATCAGTGGAATTAACAACCTTACTATTTTCATTACACTCTTCTGGCACCAAATTCGTGTTACCATATTTTTGTATGCTTTAAAAGATCACGTGACACGGTTCTGCTAAGGGTCTATTATTCTCATTCATCATACTAAAGCATGGACCTTATGTCCAAAAACAGTCGGACTTTTGCAAAATTTGGTCGTCAAACCTGATTGTGTGATGAGTGATTGATATTTCCAGCTTATTCTTCAGTACAAATCAAATGTAAATGAACACGATATTCTCAGGTTCAAAAAGTACTACGACCAAACTGACCAACACCGCCGGAGATTATCCCGGTTTCCGTATTATAAAGCGACTATAGGAGTATTGCTACTATCCTGTGTGGGATGCTAGTCCAGCACCAGCATTTTGTCGCCGGTAGCCATTAGTGCTCCTGAGAAGAGAGCCAGTACCTCTCTCCACTGTCTCCACCCAGGAGTATAAATGCGAGTTAAGTGAGAGTAAAGTGTCTTGCCCAAGAACACAACACAATTCCCCGGCCAGGACTGGAACCCGGACCGCTCGATCCGGAGTCCAATACGCTAACCATTAGGCCAAAGCACCTCATTCAAAACAATAATAATCATAAAACAGTAACAGGTTTGTACTCACCAATCTTGTTGGGTAATCACAATGAAACAAGCATCAATATGCGCCAACAACAGCAACTTTTCTTGAAGAAAAAAAAAGAAAGATAAAGTTCAGCAGATCGATTCTACCACCTGAAAACTCAACTCAGTTGCTTCCGGTGGACGTTTATTCCCGTGACTTTTAAATCGCGTGACCTATTTTTAGCCCTTTATACTCCAACGAACATGTAATTATTAGTCACGCGAGTCATGCAATCAATCTCTGAAATTTAGATTATTTTAATATCATCTATGCAGAGCTTTCAGTAAATTAGCTTGCAGTTTCGAGCAAGAAATACACTTACCGTGTCCTGTTTTCGATCTTCTGAACAAAATGAAACCAAAACAAGTAAACTGAAATAGCAGCGCCTCTTGACCTACAAAACAAACACAAATGCATATTGGGGTATACACAAAAATTCGGGTTTAAACTCGATGCAAAGCCGGAAGAGAAGAAAGGTGGATTCTGTTAAAGGGTACTACGCATGCATCCTTTATTTATGAACTTCATTTTTGTGTCAAATAGTCAGATGGGAGTCCTCGATCACCGATTATTCCGGGTTTTTTTGTCGATTTATGAGCCGAATGCACATTAAAACTTCCTGTTATTTCGACGGTTTAAGTGCTGCAAATCAAAGAACAACTGTTCTTCTCGGTCTGTTTATAAAATTATTATCCCTACTTCAAGACACGAAAGACCATCAAGTTGACTAATTTGTATTCATTTGATGAAGTCCTTGTACGATTTGCATACGTCCGCCTAGACACGCGAGATCGCATCACCAAACAGCTCTCTATCGACTATATGTTATCGAATTTGCCATTAACGCTTCGTTTGATTCTTCAGTTATGTTGTGATCATAAAATAAATATTCTAATATATTGTAAACTGGTAGATATCGAGAACAGACAATACAAGGTTTACTTACCGCGACGTTCAATTCAAGTGAAAGAATGAACGAAACATTCGTCAGGGGCGTTCTTGCTTGCGTGCAGAGGTCGAAGCAAAGGAAATAGGAGACGTCTGCACTCAGGCAAGGGGGTTTCCCGACATTCCGAGAAAACAGACTAATTATATCATATATTACATGATGCGATTATTTGCGTGGCTCGAAAGTACTGTATTTGAATTCATGCCTGGATTGATACGGTAACAATGCACCGGTGATACAGTCTGTCGTTTAGTGCTTTGGTTTTGAAGGAAAAGGAGGAGGGGGACTTACAGCGCGGACACTCAAACCATGTACGCTTTGGCTTTATTTTGACTTATTTTGACTTATTTTGTATTTTTTTTTTAGAACTAGCCAATCACAGCCCTGATTCAAAGCAACGGCCAAGACATTTTTTCTACCTTTTTTCTGGAAAAAAAAAAACGTATTGGCCGTTGCTTCAAATCAGGGCTACGATTGGCTAGTTCTGAAAAAATAACAAAATAAGTCAAAATAAAGTCAAAATAAAGTCAAATAAAGCCAATGCGTACATGGTTCGAGTGTCCGCGCAGTAAAAGAGAGGGTCAGGGGGCTTAATAAATGTCTTGCTACAAAAAGGGGGGATTTCATTATTTGAGAGGGGGGGAGTGAATTTTTTTGAATATTTTGTGAAAGTTCTGTTATCAATTTTGTTATAACTGCGACCGTGCATCGTTCTTATTGCTGGTTCAGTGATTCTGGCGAGAAACGAGACGCATCTGAGAAACGAGCGCGTTTCGAGAGAAAGAGACGCGTCTCGAGTGAACGAAACGCGCCTCGAGAGAAACGAGACCAGAAGTGGTAATAACTAAAAAAACCTTACTTGTGAGTGGAACTTTTAGTGCGGATTTTAATATTACAGTATCAAAATTAGGGTTGAGGGGCGCTTATTGAAAGAGGACACTAAATCAAATGATTACCCCCCTAACGGTAATATTATTACCAGTTACTAGTTTTTTTTTGTTGTTGTTGTTTTCTTTCAGGCTCCATTAAGTCAGACAATGGAAGACGATGGAAGAGCTCACTATAGTCCTTTAAATTTAATCCCATCACCAGAAAGATCGCATGAAAATTAGTAATTTTACCAAGTTTGGTTATGTTACATTGCATAGTAACCAGGCTGTGAGCTGTCAAAGGTCGTCCAAATTCCTTACAAAGTCTCTAATTTTTCTGATTTTTGAAAGCCTTCTACATGGTTGAAATCCAACGAAACAACCCCAAACTTGGTAAACCGACTAATTGTAATGTGATCTTTCTTGTGCTGGGCTCCAATTTTTAATTAAATCAAAATTTAAAAACTCGTCCCCAGTCTCCATTTGAACTTCGGAACGGGCAATTGCTTTGGCTTTGCTTTACTACGCTCTCTGATTGGTTTAAAAATATCGCGCCACCTACTCAACCAATCAGATGCAAAACCAACACCGATCGCGACTTGGTCGCACGCGTTTCCCGCGCTTGGCGTCGGTCACGTGTATTTGCTTCGAGTTCTCATTGGTTCATTTGTTCGTTTTCGTTGGTTGTGATTGGTCATTGTAATTGCTTTTGTCTTGGCTTCACGACACTCAATTGAAAACCGCTCTATTATATTTTATTGTAGTATATAGTCAACATTAAGGCACGAAACAATAAATGAACAGAGTTTTCCATGTTTTATTAACCTAACAGAAGATGGTTTTCTATGTTCTATATACTAGATAGAAAACGTTTTCCGTGTTTCCATAGTGCTATGGTAACACTTTTGGGATAACGAGAAATGCTGTGGTAAACGACACGAGCCGCAGGTGAGTGTTTCCACAGCATTTTCGAGTTCTTCCAAACTTTCACGAGTGTCACCATAACTCTATGGAAACACATGGTAAACGTTTTCTATTGTTTTTATGAAATAAAAGCACGAAGAAATTTTCTATGTTTCCATAGAGTTATGGTAAATGGTTTTGAGCCAATCAGAGCGCGCATAGTATCTTGTTTATTTTATAAAGAAAACGATGCATGCTCGAGGTCAAGAAAAGCAGCAGCTAGTGGATCCACAAGCTGCAGTAACGCCACTCGACTTGTGTCTCGTGGCGTACTTTTTCATCTGTACAGCTATTAGAGTACAAATGCACGGCCAAAATAATGGAATATATTTGATAAATAATTCACGGCCAGATTCCATCCCGTTTATATGACAACAATTTTCTAAACTGTAATAAAAACATGGCTTTTTTAGCCAATCAGAGCATGCGCATAATCTAATCTAATCTAGTATATTATTTTAATAAAGTGACACCACTATCAAATAACGAAATGAATAGCATTAATATAGAATATTTTAAAGCCTTAAGCAGTTGCCCAGTCTAGACTTAATCCTGGTTTCCATATGATCGCAACGATCGCAGTCGCAACGATCGCAATGATCGCAACGATCGCAGTCGCAACGATCACAACGATCGCAACGATCGCAAGAGTGGTTTCCATATACATAAGGGAAAAGACAATTAAAATCAAGAGAAAATATAGCCGGAATATACGTGCACAGTGACCAAAGAAGCTTACGCTTTCAAGTTGGTCACTGGCACGATTACACTACAGATACCACAAAACCATAAGTCAAATAAAAACTTACAGAACTAGCTATTTGAATATACGAATAGTTTTTAAAGAAAATGAATTGTTGAGTTTTCCGCGAAGTTTAAATCACCTTTGGAAAGTTCCAACTCGAAGCGATTTTTGAATTTCGGGAATTTGATTTTTTTGCTGGAGCTCCGGTACCCCAGGGCTAAACAAACGTGTTTTGGTTTTGCTTTATTCCATGCGTTCAAAAGTTACAGAACATTTTCAAAATAGCGAGAAAAAAAATCAGTACGGAGTGACTGCACGGAAATGGCTCTCAACGAGATAATATTTAGTTTCGTTGACTGATCACATTGATCTAGCGACTGTCCAAATTTGCTTGAATTTGAGCAAATCGCCTTTGAGTTGTAACTCTTTCAAAAGTGTTCCCTTCAAGCGAAAAATAAATTTTGAACAAACAGCGCTTATGCTGGAAACGAATATTCACTACAACTTTCTATCTGAGGCTACTATATTGACAACAATTTGTTGTGCTGTTCCGAAAATAACACCAACTAAAAGCACCCATTCCTCAATAGACTAGATTTAAAACTTCTTAATAATCGAAAAGGAAAATTCTCGCCACCGAATAAAATTTAAAGAAAATTATTACAACTATGATGTGATCGAAAAACTCAAAAAAATTGAGGAAACATGACGTATTTCCGGCTGCTGTTTCATGCCGTCGGAGAATCCGTCTTCATTCCCAGGCTACAAGTGATTAGTTTAGAGTAACTTTTGGTCTTTTTTTTAACTTAAATAACTACTTAAATACACGAGAGACCAAGACCATCGCAGGTATATACCCAACTTAAGCAGTTGCCAAAATAAACACTGAAGAAAGCCTGAAAAAAAGTTCAGGATATTTTTATTCAGGCTTTCTTTCAGGAGGGACTGGGCCGGGCGTCTTTCTTTTCACGACTGCTTCAGTTGCGTACATAACTGCGATGGTCTTTCATGTATTAAATCTTTCACCCGCAGTTCAAATATATGATTTCATATATTCATTCTCTACTATATGGGTATATTACGAACTCACAAATTAAGTGACCAGCTCCCGGTTGACTTGATAGCTCCGTTGGTAGAGCACTGCACCGGTATCGCAGAGGTCATGGGTTCGAATCCCGTCCAAGCCTGAACTATTTTCAGGCGTTCTTTTCGCCGACTGCTTAAGTTGTGTACATAACTGCGATGGTTATTAAATATTTCACCCCGCAAATCAAATATATCATATTTCATATATTCACTTCATAAAAAAACTACAGCCAACGTTTTGTTAAATTTTCAACTATTTTTAAAAGGACAGTAACATCTCTCCTCGCAACGGTTTTCTATGTCTGTACACTGTGTTCACTCATATACTTCGTATTGGACATATAGGCCCACACACAACTGTTAAATTACCTGGTAACAGTCTTTAAAAGCTGATTATAAATTATTTACAGAACAATTATTTTCCCTCATAATAACTATTTCGATTGTCAATGTAATAATTAAACAAATTTATGTTTGTAAAAGAAAACACTATATCTGACTGACTTCATGCAAAAAAACAGTTATAAAAAATGTTATGAAACAAAGTATTCACAAACTGTCACTTGTAACACATTTCTCAGGTCATTGCTTGCTTTACGTCTCGATCAGGTCCTTTATTTCATCAGGTCTTTCTTCGTAAAACACTATCAACAAAAGAAACACAGATAAACCACAATTTAATGAAAATGGTGTTACGATTGTAAAAATATGGTGGTGCGTTCTATATTGAGTAAAGACAGTCAATTCTATCGTAGGCGCCAGTTCTCTACCTTCTTCGCACCCCCCCCCCCCCCCATGTGAAAGGGGCGGGTTGCTTGTTAATCCCCTATTGTCCCCTAAAGGAGACTAATCTGGGCGTGGCTCAAGTTTTATTTTAGCCCGATCGGTGTAGACCACCAACGCAGTATGACGAACGTTTTTTTATTTATTCGCGTCCAACCCTAAACGATACCTTAGATGGCTATATTATTGGCGTTCTGTCCTGATCACCCTAAGTGATACCAGATCCGTAATTTACATCCCGAAAACAGAGAACGAGCATGCATTCCCGCCTCTTCCCCAAGTTAATTTACGGACTAATATCTCACACAGTTAATTGACTTCTTAAAATAACCCAAAATATGAAATGTTCTTCTCTAAATTTAAAAAAGTTTAAGTCTGTCTACAAGCCTAGTGGCTTATATGGCAGGCGCTTAAGTCCAGTTTTCCATCGCATGAAGCGACCTGGATTAAGGCTACTGCCTGGATGGGATGCTAGTCCATCGCAGGTAACGGCCCCAGCAATATTTGTCAAGTTGCCCCAGTACCAGGCCATTTACTCCTGGGTGGAGAGAGGCACTGTGAAAGTCGAGTAACTTCCCAAGAACACAACACAATGCCTCGGCCAAGGCTCGAACCCGGACCGCTCGATCCGGGAGTCCAACGCGCTAACCATTAGACCACCGCGTCTCCCACCTAAATTACATTAACTAAATTAACCTTACCTTTATTTTCCAAATTCAAATGTCACGTTATCTCCAATCAGCATGAAAGGTGCCCAGTCGCAAACCTTAGGGTAGCCGTTAGATCTCATCCACTTCATGGCCTCGTGAAGGGATTCACTGGCACTTTCTCCACGAACAAGGTGCTCGTAGAAACGACTTATCAACTGCTCTGTTGCTCTGTCTTCCAGGGCCCATAGTGCCACCAACACCGAGCGTGCACCGGATCCCAAAAACGCTCGAGCGATTCCAACAACTCCCTCTGCTTTGATCCTGTCCTTGTCCACTGTGACAACAGCTAAGTACTACCAGTTTGGCCCGCAGTTGCACTTGTGAAATGTCGGACATTGTCAATAGGTAGTCTTCTTCTTGTGGAATAGGATAAGTAAGTGTGTAAAGGGGATAGGGCAATTTCTCCTCTTTCGGCGTTGCCATGAGCAGCAATATGTATCAGACTTACTGAATGCAGCCTTTGAAGTACCGCCTGCTTTGTTGCCTCCTCTCCTAGCAAAGGCTCAACACCAGCAGTCCTCCGATCATCTCTGCTTCTTTTCTTGCACAAGGCAATGGTTTGAAGTTTTCAAGACATCCCCTGTAAAACACCTGACCAACCTTAGGATCCCCCACTATCAGTGCACCAGTCTGACTGTGATAGTCTGGGGGACTGTTCTGAATGAGCTTCAGAGTCGTTAAAGAAGGAAACAATGCGGATCCTGAAAGTCTCTGATAAAACCTTTCCACTTTCGTCAGTTAATGCTGCAAATGGAACTTGGTACAAGGAGCGATCAGGAACGATGATGATTTCGGGATCCTCAAGTAAGTCAGCCACAGGAGCGATGATCATTCTGTAAACTGACAAATGAAGAATCGCTTCAGAAACATGGCTTCCTTCTTCATCAGCCTCGAAAAGTCGCAAAACTGATGAGTTCTCTTGCTGGGATGATTTCAATTTGGGTTGAATTCCATTTAAAGATCGATCTTCGCACTCTTCCTCAGGTAAAATTCCAAAGCTGCGGAAGCTTTTCGCGAAAAATTTATCCAAATCGGAAATTGATCTGACGTGAGGAAAGTCTTCATTGACTGATATGTTTCGGAATGTAACGACTCCGCTTGTTCTGAGAATCCACAAGAAAACACTTTGATCATAATAAAAGATGTATAGACAAGTACATTTACTTTCTTTCTTCATGATACTTTCAATGCCAACCCACGATTGCGTATCAGATGAGATTTGCTTTTCAGCACAGTACTGAGATGTCATCAAGTCTGCCAGGGCTCTAGCACGTCCTAGCTCTACAACATAAAGAGCCTTAACAGTATTCCCAGTGGCGCAAAACAATGCAGTAAGAAGTTGGTAGGGTGAAATGTGAAGATCTGAAAAAGATATCTTAAATTGGTCGTTGTCTACAAGAAAATCTCGCAAATCTTCGCATTTGTCAATAGCTTGAAAATAGACTGCGATACACTTCCTGGATTGGCGTTCTTTGCGATAACTTCACCAATGAAAGATTACAATAACATTCAAACTCTATTTTACGGTGTCCGATATCTTTACTTATAGAAAGCGCCTGCTCGATATTTTCTTCAGCCTTGTGATATTCACCAAGAAAATGAAACACAATTCCTAGGTTTAAGAAATCTATTGCTTCTCCTCCTCTGTCACCGATGGCTCTTCTGATCACAAGTGCTCTCTCGTGATATTCCTTAGCCTTGAGATATTCACCGAGAAAACGAAACACAGCTCCTATGTTTCCGTAAGCTGATGCTTCTCGTTTTTTGTCGCCGATGGCTGTTGTGATTACAAGTGCTTTCTCGTAACATTCCTTAGCCTTGAGATGTTCACCGAGAGAATGAAACACATTTCCAAGGTTTATGTAATCTGCTGCTTCTCCTTTTTTGTCAACGATGGTTTTTCTGATCGCAAGTGCTTTCTCGTGATATTCCTTAGCCTTGACATATTCACCGAGAGAACAAAACACAGTTCCTAGGTTTCCGTAATTTTGTGCTTCTCCTGCTCTGTCACCGATGGCTTTTCTGATCACAAGTGCTTTCTCAAGATATTCCTTAGCCTTGATATATTCACCGAGAAAATGAAACACAGCTCCTAGGTTTCCGTAATCCAGTGCTTCTCCTTTTGTGTCACCGATGTTTTTTCTGATCACAAGTGCTCTCTTGTGATATTCCTTAGCCTTGAGATAGTCACCAATAGAATGAAACACACATCCTAGGTTTCCGTAAACTTCTGCTTCTCCTTGTTTGTTACCGACGGCTTTTGTAATCACAAGAGCTTTCTCGTGATATTCCTTAGCTTTTAAATATTCACCGAGCGAACTAAACACATTTCCTAGGTTTCCGTAAGCTGCTGCTTCTCCTTCTCTGTCACCAATTTCTTTTCTGATCACCAATGCTTTCTCCAGATATTCTTTAGCATTGACAAATTGTCCAAGTTGACACAGAATAGTTCCAAATATTGCATAAAACACCTGCTTCTCCTTTCCTGTCGCCAATTTTTATCAAGATGTTGATTGCTCTGTCATAAAGTTCTTTTACCTCCATCTGTTTGTTTTGTCTCCGATATATTTCTGCCATTTCTATGGCAAACATTGGCTTTTCTACTAGATTCAGGGAGTACGACAAGAGCTTTACTCCCGTATATGATTGCATTTGTGTAATCAGCGATAGCAAAGTACGACCTGAACATTAAATAATAGATACCATAACAAAAAAAGTTGGCCAATTCTTGCATTCCCTGACGTTTATCATTTAGGATAATTA
Organism: Desmophyllum pertusum; assembly: GCA_029204205.1. Classification (NCBI taxonomy): domain Eukaryota; kingdom Metazoa; phylum Cnidaria; class Anthozoa; order Scleractinia; family Caryophylliidae; genus Desmophyllum; species Desmophyllum pertusum. The sequence continues at coordinate 292,303 of MU827352.1, forward strand.
AACATTCGTTACATAACTCGATTGCCTTCAGACTGCGACCGGTGCTGAGAAGGAAGGTAGCAACAACTAAGGCTATAAAGATGGCTCCTACAATTTCATCTATGCTGTGCATGATACTCTCTTCTGTAAGCCTGATAAAATAAATACACAACACAGTAATTGCTGTCAGACATTACGAAGCGATCTTTTACAGAAACCTGCCACGTGACTTTATATTAATCATGGCAAGGCTTGCCATCCAGCAACCTTTTTCATACATAATAACCCGGATGGTGAGTATGACGACAAAAATATAGATTATGGAACTTTTATAATATATTTTATCCTAAAATCATTTTTAAATATTCTTTAAAATTTTCAAACTTTCAAACCGCCATAAAAAAAGTCTAAAACCCAAGCTTGAACTCCGTGAAATTGACAACCTTACTAATTTCATTACATTCTACTACTTCTGGCACCATTTTGTTACTACTATCTTTTTGTATGCTTTAGAAGGTCACCTGACACGGTTCTGCTGAGGGTCTATTATTTTCATGCATCATACTAAAGCATAGATCTAATGACAAGGAAAAGTCTGGCTTTTTAAAAACGTTGGTCTTCAAACCTGATTGTGTGATGAGTGATTGATATTTCCAGCTTATTCTTCTTTGCAAATCAAATGTAAATGACCACGATATTTTCAGGATCAAAAAAGTACTACGACCAAATGGCCCACACCGACGGAGATTCTCCCGGTTTCCGTATTATAAAGCGACTATAAGAGTGTTGCTACTATCCTGTGTGGGATGCTAGTCCAGCACCAGCATTTTGTCGCCGGTAGCCATTTATACTCCTGCGTGGAGAGCCAGTGCCTCTCTTCACTGCTGTCTCCACCCAGGAGTATAAATGAGAGTTAAGTGAGAGTTAATTTTCTTGCCCAAGAACACAACACAATTCCCCCGGCCAGGACTCGAACCCGGGCCGCTCGATCCGGAGTCCAATACGCTAACCATTAGGCCAAAGCACCTCATTCAAACAATAATAATCATAAAACAGTAACAGGTTTGTACTCACCAATCTTGTTGGGTAATCACAATGAAACAAGCATCAATATGCGTCAACAACAGCAATTTTTCTTGAAGAAAAAAAAAAGAAAGATAAAGTTCAGCAGATTGCTTCCACCACCTGAAAACTCAACTCAGTTACTTGCGGTGGACGTTTATTCCCGTGACTTTTAAATCGCGTGACCTATTTTTAGCACTTTACACTCCAACGAACATGTAATTATTAGTCGCGCGAGTCATGCAATCAATCTCTGAAATTTAGATTATTTAACATCACCTATGCAGAGCTTTCAGTTAAGCAGCCGTGTTCTGTTTCGATTTTCTGATCAAAATGAAACCAAAACAAGTAAACTGAAATAACAGCGCCTTTAAAACCTACAGAACAAACACAAATGCAGATTGAGTCATACAAAAAAAAGTTTAAACTCGATGTATTGTAAAAGCCGTACGAGATGAAACGTAGGCTCTGTTAAAGTGTGCTACGCATGCATATCCTTTATTTGCGAACTTTATTTTTGTGTCAAATGGTCAGATAGGATAGTCCTCGATCATCGTTCATTCCGTGTTTGTTGTTGATATAAGTGTTTTAAGGATACTTCCCACCTTCGCGAGTGTCCTTCGGAAAAAAATCCGTACACGCGCCCAGTTTCAAGAGAACGTTACCAAACTATATGTCAATAGAAATCTTAGTAACTGTAGCTTTCAATAAAAATATAACTTTATCGATTTCTTCTTTTACGAAGTGTCAGGAGCCGGTAAGCCCGCAAATGTTCAGGGGTTGTGCAATTGAATTTATCGAGTATGAAATGCCGCGGCATGAATGAAATTCCTCCACAGTGTTATTCACAAGGCATCAATCAATAAAACAGTGTCAGGCTTTTTAGAAATTCGGATTGGTTATTTCATAGTTAATAGAGGGAAATGGTTATGATCGAATCCCGGCAAACTTCAAAGGAGCAAACAAAGAAGCCAAGATTTATGTTGGAAGGTCCACGACCGTGCACATCTTTTGTTTTGCGCTCATACACTATGCATGAATTACGTAATCGCAACGTTTCTATTGGTTAGTTGCTTGAACACACGTAACCGCCTATTGTATTGTGTCAGGTTTTGTGCACGGTCAACCCCCAAAATAGCGAACAAAACATATAACAAAGAACTTTGCTGGGCTTCATAACCATTTCCCTCTATTAACTATGGTTATTTAGATATCCTTGTCCAAAGTTAGAGTGGCTAAAAATATGCCAGATGTGTTGCGTAAATGATCGCCACGGGAAAAATATTTCACAAACTCATAAATTATTCATAATGTTATTAACCAATCAGATCGACTGATTGTGGTCAGGTGCATGTATCTTGATACCCAATGAAATACAGATCAATATACCTCCGATTAGTTCAAAAACTGATCAAGACACTAGAATTTTTAATTAGTATCATTACAAAAGTAATTATTAAAATTACATGAAAATTACACTATTCATTTATTTAGTTTCACTCGAAAAGTAATTAATTACATGAAAATTACAAGACTGGAAATTCCCGCGTCGAATACAACATCACTTTTAGAACCACTTAATTGTTTTTCCTGCTCAGGCTTACAAGTATCGTTAGTGCTACTACTATGCACTACATTTGGTCCCAGTAAAGCGGAAACCTTTGCCATTCTCTTCAGTAGGTTTTTCGTACTTCAATTAAGCATTTGAGCGAGGGCCTGTTCTTTCGCGTATAAGCTTTTCCTCTACCCCAGCATTGAAAAGAGAGAAGGCACATGTGACACGCAGGCAATGTGCAGTTTTGTGCTTCACGCCTGCGCCTCGCATAAATCTGGCAAGATCTTATTAAGGTTGTTCACTCACGTAACATATCAAAGCCAGAGTTATGCGTTTCGAAGAGGCTGTAAAAATCGAACAGCTTCGCTTCTTTCTCTCACCTTTTGGAGAGAGAAGTGATGTTATAATAGGAAACCAACAGGAAAGAAGAAACAAGAGCTTTTGGGGCTTAAAAAGCTTATTCCGTGCGTTTCGAAATTGCACTATGTTGACACGAAGTTATGGGCGAATTGTCAAAATATGCCAGAATTCGATGCTGTATTCGAGAGACTGCCTTCAATAAAATTAAACCAAGCCAATTTTTCAGGTATGGTTTAGATCAATGTTTTATATGTGTGCTTAATTAGGATTGAGGGAATTTGGAGTTATACCACATGTTGAGTTATGCCATAGAAAGTGGCTACCAAATTTGAGTTTGTCTCAAACTGAAAACCTCTTGCTTATTTTGGATTTATTTCAGTTTCGTGAATTTCACTACAGCCGTAAATTTATCATCCTGTGAACGAAAAATAGTTTTTCTGCCGGTAGAAAGTGTCCAACTTCTCTGCTCTGTTTGGTTTGCGAACGCGAGGAGAGTTTATCGTAGCGAATTTTCAGGGTTCAATTATGGACATTTTGAGTGTCGGAAAACGAAAACCGATTATCTTATTTTTCTTAAAAGAAAACGGCTTCTGGCGGAAACAACCTACATCAGGTATATTTCCTACCTAATGGGTATTTATGAGCAAAAAATGAAGGAAATCGATTTTTCAACTTCTGCCATATTTTGCGTGGTTTTCCCTGACCGCCGTACTTAATACCAACTGGAGATATTTCAACAGCATATTTCACTTTCGATGGTTTGTAGTAAAATGCATTACCATTCTTTCCAACGATTTCCACTAAGCCTACGTACAATCGATATATTTCGAGAAGACAAGGTTCGTGTTTTACACCTTCTTCATGACAAACATGTTTAACCACCCTAGGAATATATTTGGGATCACCGAGACCTCCATGAAATGCTTTTGATGAATTTCCTCAAATTTAATAAAATTAGAACCAAGCTCAAAATTATTTATTGCAATATTTCTATGATCCCCTCCGCGCAAGCCAAAGATCTTCCTATTATAGAAATGACTCAGCTGAGCCTGTTCCTAATAAATTAATCTCCCAGAATTTATTTTCTTCTTCGGCGCTGACAAATTCTTTCATATCCTTTTGGCACTTGATATGAAGGCCTTCTTTGGTGCCATTCTTCATTTCTGCATCTGCAGCACGTCGAAAGATACCAAACCTAAACTAATAATTGGGGGCTCTTGTAAAAGCCCGAAAGGGTTTCCGTAACCCCCTCAACATTGATGTATATATTCATAATTTGTACCAACAAATAAAGAAAGAAATAAACATGCTTTTAATACCTTGTGCAATTCATAATCTTTGAAAAGGACCGCCAGGATTCAAAACCGGTACTTTTAACTCCCTTTGCAGCTGCAATTCTCAAAAAATGTTCAAAACCCACTTGTTTTTATATTTCGTTGAAGCTGGAACTGCTTCATCAGCTAAAAGCGTCTCCTCACATGTAGTTTTAGGCGTTCGAAAACGATTCGCTCTTTCCTTAACCTCCGTCATCATCAATTATACAGTGTATGCTCCCCAACAAGGCACAAACAGCGTTGTTTGTCAAGTTCTACAAAATGTATGCAGACAGAGAGTCGCGAAAAAGCAAAATAATGTATTCACCCTTTGTCATTAAAACAAGTGGCGCTAATTGCACAAAAAAAGTTGTAAGACGGGCATGATAATTTTTTGGCCAAATTTGACAAAAATCCTTTATGTATACATACCCTATTAATTCTAATATTAATTCGATGTATTCTTCCCAAATCTAATGCGACATTTGAGCTCATACTGAAAGATTCGTAAACAAAATGCGCCTCCACAGGAGATCATGTCGCCTCATGACACCGCGAGCCAATCAAGAAACAGGATCCCGTGGCGTCAACTACAAACCGCGGCAAAAATAGTCAGGCCTAATAACAGAAATGAGATATCTTGCGTAGGTTTATCATGATTTGAAAATTACGAGACGAGGCGATCGTTCGTTATATCAAGGACAAATACACAAGACTTTAAAACGAAAGGAAACTACAATTTTAATCTTATGTCTGATAAATTTCGGTTTGACTCGGCCAGCGAGCTGTCGTTTTGATCGACAATGCTCCAGCATTTGGTGTCGCTCGTTTCGAATTGTTGGCCAAACCAAGATCCTTTATCGCTTTCAATTCCGCTAGGTTTGTTTTCCTTTCTTGAGTATTAAAACGCGTTCTTATTTTTCAGCCTTGCTTTTTTTCAAGGATTTTTTTTCAGTTTTAGACTTGTCCATTTGAGCGCATAACACAGCTTCTTCGTGAGATAAATACAAGCTCTCGGATAAAGCCCTTTGCCGCGAAAATTTCCCAGAGGTGTCCACGCATTTTAGAGATTATGACACCTTTGTGAATTATTAATTTATATAATAAAAATAGTTTTTCCTACATAACTCGCGCGCTTTTCAAGATTTTTTTTAAGTTTCTGTAAATGTTAGGAAAAATAGGTAACTTCGATTTAGTCAAATAAAAAGAAAATTGATTTTTTTCACTCTCGAAGGTGGGAAATATCCTTAAGCCTGGTTTCCATATGACCGCAACGATCGCAACGCTTTAAACTAAAACAACAACTATTCTCCTTGGTCTGTTATAATTATTCATCCCTACCTCAAGACACGAGAGACCATAAATTTACCATTTGTATTAATTCGAAGCATTTGTACGAGTTGATCAATTTCATACTTCGGCCTTTTCAAAACAGACACGAGATCGCATCACCAAACAGCTCTCTGTGTTATCGACTTTGCCATTACCGCTTCGTTGCTTGACTATTCAGATATGTTGTGATCATGAAATAAATCTTCTTATATATTGTAAAGTGGTAGAGATCGAGAAACTGACAGCACAAAGTTTACTTACCGCGACGTTCTGTTCAGTTAACTTTGGAAAGTGATGAAAGAACGAAACATTCGCCAGGTGCAGGTGCAGGTGCTCTAGCAAGCGTGAATAATATATGCTACAGATACAAGGGGGGTTTCCCGACATTCCGAGAAAACAGAAAACAGACTAATTATATCATATATTACGTCAAGCGATTATTTTGGTAATTTATGTAATTTAAACGTTCAGCACGAGTAAAACAATTTGTAAGATTCGACGGAGCTTCCGAGGATGTCCGGTTTATTAATATTCAAAAAAGCGAATATACAGGCTCGACTAGAATAGTACGTAGTGAAAAGGAATCTTCTTTGTGAAGGTGTTGTTACCAATTGTGTCTTAACTGTTCAGTGAATCGGCACAAAAGGGACGAAACTGCTGAATTTAAATGAACTATTTGAAGGACTCTGTATCGTTCTTATCCGCGAGCTGTTTAGTGATTCTCGAGTTATACGAGACACGTCCTCGCGAGAAACGAGACATGTCTCGAGATAAACGAGACGCGTCTCGAGAGAAACGAGACGCTTCTCGCGAGAAACAAGACGAGTGGTGGTAATAACTTACTTTTGAGCGGTACTGTAGTGCGGATTTTAATATTATTAATAAGACACTAAATCAAATGATTATCCCCCTAACGGTAATATTATTACCGGTAACTAGTTCTTTTTGGTTGTTTTCTTTCAGGCTCCATTGAGTCAGACAATGGAAGACGATGGAAGAGCTCACTATAGTCCTACTCTTATAGAGCGATTTTCAGTTGAGTGTCGAAAGTAATCACTGAATTGGACAGTGATTAGTTTCTAATGAAACGGTGGTGCTGCGTCTCAATTGCTTTGGCTTTAGACTACGAGCTTTGCTTTATTACGCTCATCTGATTGGTTTAAAAAAACTCGCGCCACCTACCTAAATATACTCAACCCCCCCCCCCCCCCCCCCCCAAAAAAAAAAAAACCAATCGCGACTTGGTCACACTCGTTTTCCCGCGCGTGGCGCCGGTTACGTGTATTTGCTTCGAGTTCTCATTGGCTCACGGTTTTGTCGTTTTCGTTGATTGTGATTGGCCATTGTAATTGCTTTGGTCTTGGTTTTAGACACTCAATTAAAAACCGCTCTTCGACCATTATGGGACGAAACAACAAATGAAAAATGTTTTCCATGGTTTATTGTGCTAATAGAAGATGGTTTTCTATGTTCTATATTCCAAATAGAAAACGTTTTCTGAATGTCCATAGATTTATGGTAACACGAGTGAAGGTCGGGAGAAAGAGAAATCAAGTGCTGTGGAAACGGCGAGTGTTTCCACAGCAATTTCGAGTTCTCCAAGTGACTTTCATGAGTGTTACCATAAATCTATGAAAATACAGGGTAAACGTTTTTTTTTTTTTTTTTAATGAAATAAAAGCACGAAGCATTTTTGTTTCCATAGAGTTATGGTAAATGGTTTTGAGCGAATCCGAGCGCGCGTAGTATCTTGTTTATTTGATAAAAGAAAATGATGGAGGCTCGAGGTCTAGAAAAGCAGCTAGTGGATCCACAAGCTGCAGTTACGCCACTCGACTTGTGTCTCGTGGCGTACTTGTTTGTTCTTGTGACGTTTTGACGTCATCTGTACAGCTATTAGAGAACAAACATACGGCCAAAGTAATGGAATCTATTTGTTAAATAATTCATGGGCAGATTCCATGCCGTTTATATGACAGCTATTTTCTACACTATAATAAAAACGTGGCTTTTTAGCCAATCAGAGCATGTTCAGGATCTAATCTATATTATTTTTATAAAGTCAGATATTAAATAACAAAATGAATTAACCTTAATAGAGAGTATGAGTATTGATTTATATGCTCTATATAGTGTCCCCAATTAGTTTTTTTAGCTAAATACCATTGACACTTAAATAACGTTATTCAATCCAATTCAATTCAATAAGCTTTAAGCAGTAGCCCAGTCTAGACTTAGAGATAGTGAACAGGAGCTAAAAGGGAAGAATTACAAATGACACCCCCTCTTGTTTTCTTTTTCCGCTTTCTTGGCCTTTTACATGTATAAGCCCCCACTGCCTTTATCTCATTTTCTCCACAATCTGAGAGGTTACAAAGCATACAGTGGCTGGGCTGTTAAAAATAATCAATATACACATACATCATCAGTAGCAAGTTACACGTACATGTAAATCTAGCATCATATGCACACATTGCATACCTATGATGCTGGATATTATTTCTGACAACACCTTAGTCCCAGTTCAGACGCCGTACTTCACATGAGCTGAATCGAATTCGAATTTAGGCCGACCCAAATTAATTTAGATCGACTGAATTGATTCAGACGCCGAGCTTAATTCTGCCGAAGTTAAATTAATTGGGGAAAATTGCTGTTATATTGAAAAATACAGCTAAATACATTATAATAATTCATGTTTGAATCAAAGCCAGTCCACAGCCGTTATTCCCGGCTGAGCCAGGCGGGAAGAACGACTGAGCCGATCCGAATTCAATCAGCCGTTCCGAATTGATTCAAACGCCGTACTTCACATGAACTTAATTCATCGAATTCGATTCGGCTCATGTGAAGTACGGCGTCTGAACTGGGCCTTAGAAATCGTAAATGAAAATGGGATTTACTAGAAAAAAACTGTATTTATTAAACTGGATTGACAGTGTTATTAATACACTAGAAAATGTCTACCTACCAGACTGTTTACCACACTGTTTACAAAAGATAAAATAGATAAAATACAGGAACAATTCATTATACATGTAAGTAGAGAATAAAATTAAAATCAACAGAAAATATACAATAAATTATATGTGCAACATGACCAAAGTAGCCTACGCTTTCGAGTTGGTACTGCCACGATTACACTACAGATACCCCAAAACCATAATAAAAGCTTAAAGAGCTAGCTAATTATATATTTCAATATACGACGAGGTTTTAAAGAAAATGAATGGTTCAGTTTTCCGCGAAGTTTAAATTTGAAGGCAACTAAATCATCTTTGGAAAGTTCTAACTCAAAGCAATTTTTGAATTTGGGGAATTTGATTGTTTTGCTGGAACTCCGGTATCCATGCAAGGCCTAAAAAACTTGTTTTGGTTTTGCTTTATTTGATGCGTTCAAAAGTTACAGAACATTTTCAAATTAGCGAGAAAAATTAGTGACCGCGCGGAAATGACTCTCAACGAACGATTGTAGAATTACCGTATTACCGACCACTTGTTCGTTGACGATACATTAATCCTCCAAATTTATCTCAAAATAAATTTTTGAAAAACCAGCGCTATTGCTGTCAATCAAATTAAAATAAAGTTTTACTTCTGGTGGGAAAAGGTTATATCCCAATTTCTCGGCGAACATTCACACCAGTCCTTCTACTTTCTATCTGAGGCGATATTATTGTGCTGGGAAAATAAGTCCAATTAGAAGCACCCGTTGAATATAATAATTCGTATTTATAATGCGCTAATTCCATGTAAATATGATCAAAAGCGCATTACAATATTAATGGTTTTTTCATATAATGGTTTTAAAACTACTAACTCGGAAAGGAAAATTCTCGCCACCGAATAAAACTTAAAGGAAATTACTACAACTATGATCGAAAAGCTCAACACATTGAAGAAACATGACGTATTTCCGGCTACTGTTAAATGCCGACGAAAAATCCGTCTTCGTTCCAGGCTACAAGTGAGTAGTTTAGAGTAATCTTTTGTCTTTTTTTTTGTCTGAAATAACTACTTTAATACATGAAAGACCACAGCAAAAAAAAAAGAAAAATCAGGCTTTTTTTTCGCAACTGCTTTTAAGCTGCGTACATAACTGCTGTGGTCTTTCATGTATTAAATATTTCACTGGCAATTCAAATATATGATATTTCATATATTCAATTCATATATATTCATTTTCTACGGGTATATTACAAACTCACAAAGTGACCAACTCCCAGTTGACTTGATTGCTACTTCACCGGTATCGCAGAGGTCATGGGTTCGAATCCTGTTCAGACCTTTTTTCTTCTTCGGGTTTTCCCAGTACGTTCGCAACTGCTTAAGTTTTGTACAAAACGTTTTGTTCTTTCAAATATTATTGTATTATAGTTTGTCTACAAGCCAAGTGGCTTATTTTCGAAACGCTACGTTTTCATCGAAAACGCATCAAAAACTACGCGTCCACACTATCGTTTTCGGAGCGTTTTCCACGTCCACACGAAAACTCTACAACAACAGACAAATAGACACACCCGCGACGTTTGCGGCATGAATGACGTCACCTTTTTCGAGAGCCTCCGTTTTCGCCGTCCACATTAATACAATAGGGCTCCGTTTTCAAATGTCTCCACGCTGAACAGCGTCTTCAATGAAAACGCTCAGCGTTTTCGATCGTTGTCGTATGGACGATAGGCGAAAACGCATCGAAATGTGTGCGTTTTTCAAACGAAAACGGATACGTGTGGACGGGGCCTAAATGAACAGGGGAGTTTAACATAGTGGAATGTGTTATAACTTAACTTACTTGAGTTGCACTAAATGTAACTGTACACGACTCTTGCCTGGTCTCTTATTAATTATACAAGAAAGGCCACGATTTCGACACGATTACACTATGTGTACGGAAAATTGAAAAATGTGGAAGCGTAATAAACGATGAAATTACTAGCCTGCGTGCAGACGTCTCCTATTTCCTTTGCTTCACGGAGACGTATGCACGCAGGCTAGCAAATACAAGTTCGTAAATATTAAGACTAATTAGACCAAAACACTAATTTCAACTCCATTGTTCCCTTCTTCTCCCTCGTAGTAACTATTTCCATCTTGTGAATATAATAATTAAAGAAATTTATGTATGTAAAAGTAAACTTGAATAAAAAACACTATATGTGACATGTAAAAAACCGTTATGTTATGAAACAAAGTATTCACAAACTATCACTTGTAGTAATATATTGTCAGGTCACTGCTTGCTTTACGTCTGGTTCAAGTCTTTTATTTGACCATGTCTTTCTTCGTAAAACACTAGCAACAAAAGATACATATAAAACACAATTTAATGATAATGGTGTTACGATTGTATAAATATTGTGATCGTTCGTGACTACTATACTGAATAAAGACAGTAATTGATGGGGGTAATCCTATGTGAAAGGAGCGGGGATTGACCCAAGACCTGCGGCGTAATTATTTCGTTGTTACTTGTAACGAAATCTAAGATAGTTTCAATTATGATTATTATCTCAAACAGTTAAAATGTTTTCTTCTATAAATTAAAAACATTACAGTCTGTCTACAAACCTAGTGCCTTATCAGGCCAGCACTTAACTACGGTTTCCATCACATGAAGCGACCTGGGGTATCGCTACTAACCTGGATGGGATGCTAGTCCATCCAAGGTAACCCCCCAGCATTTTTTTCAGGCTTCCCTGGTAATTCGCCGGTACCCATTTATACTCCTGGGTGGAGATGCACTGTAAGAGTTAAAGTGTCTTGCCCAAAAACACAACACAATGCCACGGCTCGAACCCGGACTGCTCGATCCGCAGTCCAACGCGCTAAACCAATATTAGACCACCGCGTCTCCCACCTAAATTAAATTAACCTTACCTCAAATGTCACGTTATCTCCAATCAGCATGAAAGGTGCCCAGTCGCAAACCTTAGGATAGCCGTTAGCTCTCATCCACTTCATGGCCTCGTGAAGGGATTCACTTGCACTTTCTCCTAGAACAAGGTGCTCGTAGAAACGACTCATTAACTGCTCTGTTGCTGTGTCGTCCAGGGCCCACAGTGCCACCAACACCGAACGTGCACCGGATCCTAAAAACGCTCGAGCGATTCCAACAACACCCTCGGCTCTGATCTGTCCTTTTCCACTGTGACAGCAGCTAAGTACTACCAGTTTGGCCCGCAGTTGCACTTGTGAAATGTCGGACATTGTCAATAGATAGTCTTCTTCTTGTGGACTAGGATGAGTAGTGGGTGTAGGGGATAGGGCAATTTCTCCTCTTTCGGCGTTGCCATGAGCAGCAATATGTATCAGACTTACTGAATGCAGCCTGTCAAGTACCGCCTGCTTGGTTGCCTCCTCTCCTAGCAAAGGCTCAAAACCCAGCAGTCGTCCGATCATCTCTGCTTCTTTTCTTGCACAAGGCAATGGTTTGAAGTTTGTAAGACATCCCTTGTAAAACACCTGACCAACCTTAGGATCCCCCATTATCAGTGCACCAGTCTGACTGTGATAGTCTGGAGGACTGTTCTGAATGAGCTTCAGAGTCGTCAAAGAAGGAACAATGCGGATTCTGAACGTCTCTGATAAATACTTCCCACTTTCGTCAATTAATGCTGCAAATGGAACTTGGTACAAGGAGCGATCAGGAACGATGATGATTTCGGGCTCCTCAAGTAAGTCAGCCACAGGAGCGATGATCATTCTGTAAACCGACAAATGAAGAATCGCTTCAGAAACTTGGCTTCCTTCTTCATCAGCCTCAACATGTCGCAAAGCTGATAAGCTCCCTTGCTGGGATGATTTCACTTTGGGTTGAATGCCATTTAAAGATCGATCTTCGCAATCATCCTCGGGTAAAATACCATAGTTGCGGAAGTTTTTACCGAAAAAATTCATCCAAGTCGGAAACTGATCCAACGTGAGGAAAGTCTTTATTGACTGATATTCTTCGGAAAGTAATGACTCCGCTTGTTCTGAGAATCCACAAGAAAATACGTTTACCATAATAAGTGATGTATAGACAAGTACAGTTACTTTCTTTCTTCATGATACTTTCAATGCCAACCCACGATTGCGTATCAGATGAGATTTGCTTTTCAGCGCAGTACTGAGATGTCATCAAGTCTGCCAGGGCTCTAGCACGTCCTAGCTCTACAACATAAAGAGCCTTAACAATTTTTCCAGCGGCGCAAAACAATGCAGTGAGATCTTGGTAGGGAGAAATGTAACGATCTGATAAATATATCTTAAATTGATCGTTGTCTACAAGAAACTGATCTCGCAAATCTTCGCATTTGTCAATACTTTGAAGCAGACAGCGAGACACTTCCTGGATTGGCTTTTCTTGTATCAGTTTCGCTAATGTATGATGACAAAGGCAGTAAAACTCTTTTTCGTGGTCTCCGATATCTTTACTTATAGAAAGTGCCTTGTCGATATTTTCTTCAGCCTTGTCATATTCACCAAGACATTGAAGCACATCTGCAAGGTTCAAGAAATCTGCTGCTATCCCTGCTCTGTCACCGATGGCTTTTCTGATCACAAGTGCTTTCTCGAAATATTCCTTAGCCTTCAGAAATTCACCGAGAGAACTAAACACAGTTCCAAGGTTTCCGTAATCTGCTGCTATCCCTTTTCTGTTACCTGTGGCTTTTCTGATCACAAGTGATTTCTCGTGACATTCCTTAGCTTGAGATATTCACCGAGAGAATGAAACACAGTTTTCCTAGGTTTTCCGTAATCTGCTCCTTCTCCTGTTTTGTCGCCGATGGCTTTATTGATCACAAGTGCTTTCTCAACATATTCCTTAGCCTTGATATAATCACCAAGCGAACGAAACACAGTTCCTAGGTTTCCGTAATCTGCTGCTATCCCTTTGGTGTCACCGATAGCTTTTCTGACCACAAGTGCTTTCTCGTGATATTCCTTAGCCTTGAGATATTCACAGAGCGAAAGAAACACCCCTCCTAGGTTTCCGTAGCATATCGCTTCAACTTTTTTGTCTCCAATTTCTACTATAATCGTCAGTGCTTTCTCGAAATATTCCTTAGCCTTGAGATATTCACCAAGAGATTGAAACACAGTGCCTAGGTTTTCCGTAACATACTGCTTCTTCTCGTCTGTCACCAATTTCTTTTCTGATCACCAATGCTTTCTCTTGATATTCTTTAGCATTGACAAATTCTCCAAGGTCATACAACATAGTTTCCAAATTTTCCATAAACACCTGCTTCTCCTTTTCTGTCACCAATTTTTAGGAAGATATTGATTGCTGTCTCATAAAGTTCTTTTGCCTCTAAGTATTTATTTTGACTCCGATATATTTCTGCCATTTCTATAGCAAACCCGGCTTTTTTACTATCTTCGGGGAATACGACAAGAGCTTTATTCCCGTATTGGATTGCATTTGTGTAATCAGCGATAACAGAGTACGCCCTGAACATTTCATATTGATACGCAAACAAAACATATTGGCCAATTCTTCTGGCATTCCCTGACGTTTATCATTTAGGATAATTAAACATTCGTTGCATAACTCGATTGCCTTCAGGCTGCGACTGGTGTTGAGAAGGAAGGTAGCAACTGCTACGGCTATAAAGATGGCTTCTACAACTTCATCTATGCTGTCCATGATACTCTCTTCTGCAAGCCTGACAAAAGAAGATACAAACACAGTAAATATTGTCAGACATTACAATAGATATTTTACAGAAACCTGACACGTGACTTTATATCAATCATGGCAAGGCTTGCCATCCAGTACACGTTTTCAAACATAATAACCCGGATGGCGAGTATGACGACAAAAATATAGATTATGGAACTTTTATAATATATTTTATCCTAAAATCATTTTTAAATCGTCTTTAAAATTTTCAAACTTTCAAACCACCATAAAAAGATCTAAAAACGGATGTTACTAAAACCAGGAAGGAGGAACGGGGAACGAGGAACGGGGAACGAGGAACGGGGAACGAGAGGTCAGCGGTATTTTTCATAAAAATTCAAAATGGTGGAGAAAAGGGAGGAGGGGTCTGGAAACCAGTTGTATCAAAATGGCGGCCAATTCTTGTTACTGTTGATGTAGAGGTCAAATCTTTGTCAAGAATCCTTTGTTATGGCTTGGAAATGACAACGAAAACACGCGTTACGTGTACTAAAGCGCAACGAGGTATTTGGTTTTCTAATTGACAAGAATATGCTGTTTTTTGCAGTCTTACTCGATACGGATCGATATAAAGTTATCTCATCATGCGGATCGCGGATCATGCGGTCTTTCGTGTCATTCGATTTTTCCATTGCGAATATGGGCCAGCAGAGAGTCCTGGAGTATCCAGACTTTAGGAGTGAAGTAGACGGATATCTTTCAATTTTGGTTAAATAATGTTCGTTCTAAGAAGGTACAACCACAGGTCACCAAAGCGTATTATGAGAGTTTGTATGGAGCTGAAATTCGATCGAAAATAATTTTCACTTTTCCTTCGAAAAAGTTGTAAATAATGTGAAATAAAGTTTAAAAACCTCACCTGTTGTCTTTTCCGGTGTTTTTATCGCTTCTGGAAGCTGCTATGGGCGAATTTCGACCTTCGGTCGAATCTGCCACTGCAGTGTACTAATAGAAGGGAAAGGTCGGAAAGCAATTTGAACATTTCCCCAATCGTTTTTCGAGGTTCGGTTAGAAATGCTCGCTAAAAATATATTTCTTCCCCAGCCGGCGCTTTCAAATCACACTACATCTCAAGAAGGATGATGTACGTACCTTTCTGTGTGATTCAATCGCCAATAGACCGATCTCTCGAAGCACAGTTTTACGTTGAAAACAGCTAAATTTTTTCAACGGCAGCCATTGCATGGGGACGAGGCTATGTTCCAGCAAGTGGGTCAAAAACCAACAGGTGACAAGAACGATCTTTGCAGCCACGCGTAACCTCTGTGTCGCTCAATACCAAACGTGGCGGGAAATTCAGGTGCCAAAGTGTACTTACCCGGGAGGGAGTGCGTTTGGTATTGAACGACACAGAGGTTACGCGTATCACCCCTTGTGGAGTATACTTTGGCGCTCGGCCGTTGGTTTTTGACCCACTTGCTGGAACATTACTATTCCAAATTAAAGTAATATAACTACATAGAACATGTAACTGCGTTGTTGCAAAGAAATTAATTTGACTACATCACCATGCAATCTCTTGTGATGTGTAGTTCATTGTAACTTATTCAGTTCATGGCAATGATTCATGTAAAATTATTTCTTTTTTATCCTTTACTTTGACTTAAACAAGCACCTCAATTTATATTTTCTCTGTGCATCATTACCAGTCTGAGTCACCTTAAAAGGTGACTCAGACTGGTAACTGCTTAACACAGAAGTTGTGCTTTGATGGATCGATACTACCTCCCTATATCAGTTGATGCAAATTATTAAATTGTGTTATTTTGATAGTAAATGTACTGGGTATAGAATTCGTACCAATCATCATGCATAGGAATAGCAAGGCTTTTTCAATACACGTTAACTATATATATATGATCAACTGTAGACTTTAAATAATCCGAAAAAGATTCACAGGGGAAATACAATTAAGTATTAATAGGAGTTTTGTTTTGCCTTTTACATTTCTGTCATTTCTAAATGCATAGAACAATCTTTACAAAAATAATCCTAAAAATACAGCAGAATACAGTAAACAAGCACAAGTTGTACCTTTATCAGAACGAAAATTATTTAACCAAAATTGAAAGATATCCGTCCACTTCATTTTCTCCTAAAGTCTGGATACTCCAGGACTCTCTGCTGGCCCATATTCGCGATGGAAAATCGAATGCCACGAAAGACCGCATGATCTGCGATCCGCATGATGAGATAACTTTATATCGATCCGTATCGACTAAGACTGCAAAAAACAACATATTCTTGTCAATTAGAAAACCGAATACCTCGTTGCCCTTTAGTACACATAACGCGTTGTTTTCTTTATCATTTCCAAGCCGTAACAAAGGATACTTGACAAAGATTTCACCTCTACATCAACAGTAACAAGAATTGGCCGCCATTTTGATACCACTGGTTTCCAGACCCCTCCTCCCTTTTCTCCACCATTTTGTATTTTTATGAAAAATACCGCTGACCTCTCGTTCCGCGTTCCCCGTTCCTCGTTCCCCGTTCCCCGTTCCCCGTTCCTCGTTCCTGGTTTTAGTAACATCCTCTAAAAACCCAGACTTGAGCATCCGTGAAATTGACAACCTTACTAATTTCATTACATTCTTTCTACTTCTGGCACCATTTTGTTACTACCATCTCTCTGTATGCTTTAGAGGGTCACGTGACACGGTTCTGCTAAGGGACTACTATTCTCATTCGTCATACTAAAGCATGGGCCTTATGTCCAAGAACAGTCTGACTTTTGCAAAAGCTAAGTTGGTCGTCAAACCTGATTGTGTGATCAGTGATTGTTATTTCCAGCTTATTCTTCAGTAAAAATCAAATTTAAATGACCACGATATTCTCAGGCTCAAAAAAGTACTACGACCAAACAGGCCCACACCGGCGGAGATTCTCCTGGTTTCCGTATAATAAAGCGAGTAAAAGATTATTGCTTCTATCCTGTGTGGGATGCTAGTCCAGCAACAGCATGTTGTCGCCAGTAGCCATTTATACTCCTGAGTGGAGGGCCAGTACCGCTCTCCACTGCTGTCTCCACCCAAGGAGTATAAATGCGAGTTAAGTGAGAGTTAAGTGTCTTGCCAAAGAACACAACACAATTCCCCGGCCAGGACTCGAACCCAGACCGCTCGATCAGGAGTCCAATACGCTAACCATTAGGTCAAAGCACCTCAAAACAATAATAATCACAAAACAGTAACATGTTTGTACTCACCAGTCTTGTTGGGTAATCACAATGAAACAAACATCAATATGCGTCAACAACAGCAACTTTTCCTGAAGAAAAAACAAGGAAATATAAAGTTCAGCAGATCGATTCTACACCTGAAAACTCAACTCAGTTACTTCCGGTGGATGTTTATTCCCGTGACTTTTAAATCGCGTGACCTGTTTGTAGCCCTTTACACTCTAACGAACATGTAATTCTTAGTTTATAGTCACGCGAGTCATGCAATCAGTCTATTTAACATCACGACTATATGCAGAGTGAGTTAAGCAGCTTATAGTTTGAAGCAAAGTGTACTAAGCATGCATATCCGTCATTTGCGAACTTTATTTTTGTGTCAAATGGTCAGATAGGATGGTCCTCGATCATCGATCCGTGTTTGTTGTCGATTTATGAGCCGGATTTACATTTTTGCTTCCTATCAATTCGACGGTTTATAAAAAGTGTTGCAAATTAAAATAACAACTGTTCTTCTTGGTCTGTTATCATTCTTCATCCCTACCTCAAGACACGAAAGACCATCAAGTTATCATTGGTATTCATTTGATGAAATACTTGAATGTACGATTTGATCCGAATTTCATACTTCCGCCTTTTCAAAACAGACACGATATCGCATTATCGCTTCGTTTGATTCTTCAGATATGTTGTGATCATGGAATAAATCTCCTTATATATTGTAAATTGCTGGTAAAGATCGAGAACATAACAACATAAGGTTCACGTACCGTGACGTTCAGTTCAGTTCGCTTTTAGAAAGTGAAAGAACGAAACATTTGCCAGGGGCGTTCTAGTCTGCGTGCAGACGTCGAAGCAAAGGAAATTGGAGACGTCAACACTCAGGCAAGGGGGTTTCCCGACATTCCGAGAAAACAGGCTAATTATATCATATATTACGTCATGCGATTTTTTTTGTGACTTATGTAAATTAAAACGTTCAGGGATTCGACAGAGACTCCGAGGATGTCTGGTTTAATAATATCCAAAATAGTGAATATATAGGCTCGACAAACTTAATTAAGACCGTAGTGAATAGAAAAGTACTGTTATCGGCACAAAAAGGACGAAACTTCTTAATTTAAATTCAGTGTCACTTTTTTATACGTGAAGGTTCTGCATGTGATCTTGTACTCCATATAACACGTCATAACTCCACATGGTCTTCTCTCGCTCAGCCCGCTCATATTCGGAGGGACGTCAGGAAAGCCGTTATCGCGATAAGTTTCGATGATTTACAAAAGAACCGTGAATATCGCCACGTTTATTAAATAGGGCCCATGTTGCCACTTAGTTTCTTTTGGTGTGTGACTGTGTGTGTATAAAAAGCTGCGTTAAAGTAGGTTCAACGTATATAAAACGCTTTATACTGTATTGCAACGAGAAGAGACGATTCGGTTATTCTACTTGTTAAAAGTCACTATTTTGCGAAAAAATGGTCAACAGTTAGTAAAGTTAATAACACCATTAAAGGAGAAACGTGAGTATGGGTGCTGATAAGTCTTTACTTGATTCCTGTTGATTCACAGTTTTAATAGGTTATTGTGAGTAAATGCGTTTATCTTTTCCTATTAAAATTGTTTTACAGTCACGGTTCGTTTATTTTTATATAGAGCTAGTGAAAACAAGAAAACCCCAACTCACGATGACTTTTCAGGCCCGACCGGTGGGGGATTTGATCAGAAATTTTGAAAAAAGTCAAATGCCCTGGGGTTTGCCCGGGGAGGGGGGGGGGGGATGATCGCGCTTGGAATTGACTGATACATTAAGCCGACCCAAATTAATTTAGACTGACTGAATTGATTCAGACGCCGAGCTTAATTCAGCCGAACTTAATTTAATAGGGGAAAATTGCTGTTATATTGAAAAATACATTATAATAATTCATGCATTTGTTTCGGCTCATGTGAAGTTCGGCATCTGAATCAAAGCCGGTCCATAGCCGTTATTCCCGGCTGAGCCAGGCGGGAAGAACGGCTGAGCCGATCCGAATTCAATCAACCGTTCCGAATTTATTCAGACGCCGTACTTCACAGGAACTTAATTCATCGCATTCGATTCGGCTCTGTGAAGTACGGCGTGTGAACTGGGCCTTATATCAGTGATATGGACAGTTCACTTGACCCTCAAGAGACCAAAATAATAATTATTACCTAACTCACCATGTACATGTCTTTTATCAACTCGAAGTTGAAAAAGGTAAATAATTTACCGCCGAGCGTTAGCCCTTCGTCGAAGCATGTTCAGGTATACCTCTATAATAGAGATACACTATTATGGAAAGTTGACTTGGTCCGAAGATACACTGTGCCAACGTTCTAAACTCTTCTTCTATAATATGACCATCTCGTTTTACAGACAGTTTACTTAGTACATACTGGAGAAACCAAACTACATACTTATATTAAACTTTACCAGAGGTCTATAACTAGAGGTTTCCATCTCTGGTATTTGGTCTTGGCCCATCAGATTCGCAGTTAGGCTATTTTTAGACATTTTTCGCGCGAAACCAGGCGCCAATCACGTTGAACCATTTTTAATATGCGAGCGCTACGCAATAAACTTTGCCAGCCAAGGAAAAGCGAAAAGCGTCACAGCAGAATGTAATAATTGTTTAAATACTTCACTAAATTTAGGTCAAACTTCGGTATACTTTTTGTAAAACTATAAATCGACTGAGTGATTTTTCAGTTCAATCTAAATGAAGCATGATTTGTATGAATTCGGCGGCAAAACTTGGCGCGGTGTCCAGTTGGCAAGTTGAATGAAAAGAAAGTAAGACAAAGGTTTCTCCGCGGATTAATCTTCGCTCAATCTCTCCAAAGTTTCCTATATTCTGGATTGTTTAGCTTAACATGGGAAGATTCGAAATAATTGTGGAGCTGAACATTATATTCAGTTTTACAAGTTGAACGGACACCTATACGCAGCCGAAGGTTTCACTTGTTTATACGGCGGGCAAAACTTGCGCGACTACAGAATTAACGAACTGAGCTTGAAATCAAGTTCATTGTAGTAAAAGAACAAAGGAAACCCTCAATGTCTACATGGATGGAAATAAAGAGAATTTCACTGTGAAGTGAGCTTTGAATGATTGACTGTCACGAACGCTTGACGAACTGCCGTATAAGCTTAACTGATCCATGGATATTTATTGTGCTGATTTTAAGACTTAATTCAGCTGGAATTGACAAGCCTCGTCGGAATACAAGGTAACAATACTGAA
This sequence comes from Desmophyllum pertusum, assembly GCA_029204205.1. NCBI lineage: Eukaryota > Metazoa > Cnidaria > Anthozoa > Scleractinia > Caryophylliidae > Desmophyllum > Desmophyllum pertusum. The sequence goes on from MU827352.1 coordinate 313,015, forward strand.
TAGACTAAGCTTAAACTTGTGTTGTAAACAGGTTTTCATTCTTTGGACGAATTAATTGTGTCCGCGGTCTTCCCGTAAATTAATTTCAGGCTGCCTTTAGTGCTCTTTCAGTCGCATTAGTTGTACATTTTACAGGCATTTTCCATTAAATATTTCGTTTCAAACTTCGTGCATTATTTAGTAGAATTAACTTTTGTTTGATTTAGAAGGGCCAAGATTTTTTACTTAGTGATTTTAGCCATCGTTTCAATCGACGAACAAATCGTCTTGTACAAAAATTGTCGAGCTAGCGCGTTCACTGACCATATTTGTCAGGCATGGTGCGTGATTGGCTGCTGGTTTCGCGCGAAAAATGTCTAAAAATAGCCTAACTGCGAATCTGATGGGCCGCGCGCAATGCTAGATGGAAACCTCTAGTTATAGACCTCTGACTTTACCTCATAAAATGGACACCTTGTTATCAACAACAGGTCATATAATGTATGTTTATTGACACTATAATAATTTCATTCATTCATTGGTCCTGGAGATACTATCAAAAATTCATCTATAAATAAAAATCTCATTCGCTGTAATACCTTGTTATATTATGGACAGTTTACTTAATCTCGGAAATATAAGTTCATTAATATACCTGTAATCATGTAATGGATTACTCTACTATATAATAATTAAGATATCTATCTTGTTATAACATTGCCTAGTTCCTTGGTCTCTTTTTAAGGGCCTTTTATTGCCGCAGTAAAACATCCCAGTGATGTCACTAAAATAGATTCGCAGTCAAGGCCTGGGTAAAAGGCGTACAGGAACTACAGTTGTGTAGGCGAGTTATAACATTGTTTATCGGTTCACACTTCACATCAATCTCCGCAAAGTCAAAGTGCAGCGAATTCTGTCTTTCGGTGATAACGTGGTCTTGGGATCTTCATATCCAAAATCCTGCCCGGGTACCAGCTTAAATTTGAATGACTTCATAAACCGTGACATAAGGACTTTGGCCTCAAATTCAGCAAACGTCTGACCAGTACAGTGACGAGGGCCAAGAGGGAAAGGAATGTGAGCACAACCTCGTTACCAGGGTCTCTCTTCTTTCCGCCAAAAGCGATGTTTTCGTAAGCATAGTGTGAATACCCAGCTTTATTTTCATAATCGTTCAAAATAATCGAGTGACGTTTCTGGAAAAATCCCTTCATCAGTCTGTCTCAATGAAAGGTAAATAAACCGTGGATTACAGTTACAGTCAGGAACTTGTTTCTCTTACAATGTACATGTAGGTAACTTGACTGTCTAGTACTACATTCAAACTAGGCCGAAACATGCGTGTTTACGCTATTTGCTTCAAATCTATATGGCGTAAAAGGCCTATTTAGCCCCCCCCCCCCCCCCCTCTATGTGAATTTACTCGAAAATTCATGATTTGGAATAAGCCCCCCCCCCCCCCCAAATAGGATGGGATGGGGCGGGTTAACAGAAAATGCCGTGCGAGCCTGGGGAGAGAGTGAAGGTCGGCTTCGCTCGCAGCTTTTTTTTTACCCCATCCCCGCTAATAATAATGATAAATTAAATAAGACCCCCTGGGGCTTAATAGAGCTTTTACCGTATTTACCCTCAAACCGACAAATCGACTTTTTTTTAATTTTTTTAATTTTTTTAATAAAGTTTTACATAGCCAGATGTAAAACGCAGTTAATGGAGCGTGACGCTCTAGTATTCCGTGACCTTCCGTGAGGTATCAGTTGTCAATGTCGCAACACAGTCTGGCGACTTGTAGTGTAACGCATGGCATGAACATATTATTATATTCTTTGTTTAGTAGCCTTGATTAACCTTTATTTTACTATGTTGCAATGATGTCTAGTTATACTTTCGATCGGGCTTCGTGAATGGTTACTTTAGTAAAAGCTACATTCATGTCCCCGTGAACATTACGTAGTGTCGAGTTGTGTTATGGAACAACACACTCCATTGGCCTAGGCCACAAACTCTGTCTAGCTATAAAAAGCACTGTTCAAGGTCCAAAGCAACCTCGTTCCCAGGGTCTCTCATCTTCCCGCCCCCTGGAGCGAGAGAAGAGAGACCCTGGTCTGGTCTGGTCACGTGTGTCCCAGAATCTGGGATGTAGCAAATAAAAGATTAGTGGGAGGGGCAGATGAGTGTGAAATTTGTCTCCACTTTGCCTAGGGGTGAGCGGAAAGTGTTGTAAATCAAAATAATCGCATGTGGACGTGCTTTCGTGGTAAACATTTTTGCCGTTCCGAGACGCCAAAAAGACGATTAACGGACGATTAAAGAATTGTGTAGCCTTCAAGACCGCGATCAAGGAAAGCTAGGGTTCTTAGATGGTCTTAGATGTATCGAAAGATCGCCATCTGTACACTGCTGTACAACGCACATTTGATCAAGATCTGCGAAGACGAAGGAGTCGAAAGCCCGGGGTCTAAAGCGGGTTAATGTTTCGAATCCAGGACAGGAAAGGGATAAAGAAAATCTTTATAGGTTTTATTTATTCGGCGGCGATGTTTTGCTTGATTCTTTATTCTGGTTATTTGACGGTCTCGTGTATTTCGTCGCTACCGGCGACGTTGCGAAAATGATAAAAGGTGACAAAATGATCACCGACCAGAGCAAGTCTCCGCGATCGACAAGAAAATTCAACCCAACTCCAGGTAAATTACGTACTGTTGCTTGTTTCTGTTTGTTTTTATTGCACTCGCCTTACCGTTACCCTTTTAGGATATATCTTTTAAAAACAGGAAAACTCGATATGCAACGTGCATTCACTTTGTTTTACATTTATGAGATGTGTACGTGATGTGTTAGATTTTACAGCGCTTAGACTAAGAGTTAGCGACTCGCAAAATATAAGCTTGGTTTATTAAACTTGAATTAAGCCCATGGTGTCTTAATATTTTTCTTTCCTCTTTGTGGAAATGTTCAGACGTCAGTGTAATTATATATAATGATGACGCTTTGACAATTGACTCCGATACGACATTGACCTTTCGAGACCTTGCCTGCCGTGGAGCAGCGCTAGCGCGCTGGAAATTCATCGATTTTCCATAGACATCTCGGCCACAGTAAATTGCCTCTAAACATTGGAGTAACTGCTGCAAACAGCGAACTGAAGACTGCTGTATAAAAACATTGCTTGCCTGACAGTGTGAACATTGGCCGTTTTAATAGCTTCTGGCCTCGCTTTGTTGTCGACAAAAGAAAGCGCGACAAAGATTCGTAATTATAGGAGCCCTCCCTGGGGTTTGAAAATGTCAATTAGACACGTGACCAGACCAGACCAGGGTCTCTCTTCTCTCGCTCCAGGGGGCGGGAAGATGAGAGACCCTGGGAACGAGGTTGGGTCCAAAGTCATATTCTCTAGTTATCTCGGCTATTGCTAGTAACTTACTGTAATCTGCGTGTGAGGGTATCACTTAACAGTCTAACAGTCTTGCGACTGACAAACCTGTGACCTTCGGATCCCAGATCGAAACTGCTGTTACATTCATTCTGTGATTTAATCTCATTTGTCAAGCTTCAGGCACTAGCTTATTCTCCGCTTTCGGCCTCCATGTTTAAAATGTTTCGTCTGGCTTAGATCGAAACTACCTCGTGAGGTTGTTTCAATTATGCTTAGAATAAACACTTTTCGATCATGATTAGCGCAGTTAATGCACCGCTTGATGTGAACACATTTCATAGCGAAACATTTTTCATTTGTGATCAGACTAAACAAGTTTCGGCCTAGTGTGAACGGAGTATGATGTGAACTCTTTTCATAGCGAAACATGTTTCATTCGTGATCAGACTAAACAAGTTGTGGCCTTAGGTGTGAACGTAGTAAAATATATTTATTTTCACTCATTATTAAAATTGACCTATTATGGTCATTGACTGATTAGTGGTTGATCAGTTTTTTCTTAACGCTCTTACTTAAATTGATAATCTTGATTTAATTATAAAAGCAATAATAATTATAATAAGAACCTTCCCAGAGTCCTTTGCAACTGGAAATTTTTCAATTACAAATAACTTTGTCAATTTGCGGCCCAGAAGGGTGAAACACCACAAGGTAATAACACTTACCATAAAATAACTCTCATATCAAACTTTGTGTGATGACGTCATTAGTCACGTGACCACGCCCGAAAATGCGTTTTTGTTTACTGTGAGAACAGGCCGCTATCAATTGAAAAGCAATCAATCTAGATAGCAAGATATTGAAATGGGGCATTTTGAAATGGCCAGGTGACATCTGGCATTTTAAATTTAAGGGGGCTATACACGGGTGCAAAAATATGTGGAAATTTTGTTCTGCGATATCTCATAAAGCATAAGGTGTATAGCAACCAAAATCTACATGTGGATAGATGTTTATGTGAAGAACACATTTTTGAACTCGTTTCGTACGTGACGTCATCAGTCACGTGACCAGATTGCTTTGAATATTTTAAATTGCTTTAAAAGTACATTATGCTCAATAAAACAGCGCCTTATTCCTGTCAGTTGTAGATATTGATGTAAGGTTTATCAGAAGGGCGATTATTATTTTTTCTTTTAAATATCAGGGAAGAGCAGCGCATGAGCAGCGCATGAGCAGCGCATGAAAAGTTGGTTATTGGCGCTAAATCAGCCACTTATTAATTTAAAACCAAAAAGAGAAATTTATGAGAGGTTTTAGAGCATCCTCTTTCCAGTTCGCTTGTCTGTTTTGCAAAATTAAATCTCCGTCTTAGGGCTCAGGGATGTAATTTAGCAGTTCCTTGGGGCCTGGGGAGGAGAGAGGATTGGGGCGAGACTGTGCTCTCGCGCCATTTTCTGCGGCTTACGCCGTCGTCATGTGACTCACGTCAACTACTCGCGAGGTTCGTCTACAAAACGTTTTGTGGACGTCTGTCTTGTAGACTTAAAAAATATTTAAACTTCGTTTTACTGTTAAAGAGAGAGAGTAAAGTCCTTCGGACAGGAGAAAAAGTGTGGATTCAAGTGGTCATAACATCACATGACGCCAAAACAGCACCATCAAGTAAGTAAGCTAAGTTGTTATATAAGCACCGTTCCGCTCGTGAAGCAGCTGGCAGTGCATGTCAGCGCTTTGCTAAATATTATGAGCTTAATTATAAGCTTATTAATAAAACGTACCTTTACTTTATATTACCTTTACATGTTCTATGACAAGAGATACCTTTGGTTAGTTTTTTTCTGCTAGAATAGACCAAGCTTTTAACACCTTCGTTGGTAAATTAACACTGATCATCTGTTGTTTACATCCGATGCAATCAGCTATGTGTTGAAACGAAACTAGAAGGCATAGCTCTGCCTCTTTGAATTGAAATTCTCAGTCCCTAAGCTGAGCTCGGTAAGCAAACAAACGATTTTCAAAAGCTTTTTTAGGCTAAAATAGTACGAAATCTAACGGCTTTCCGACTGCGCTGAAATACTGGAAAGGTGTCTAGTGAATTATTATTTGTTTTTCTCTTCACTTTTCAATACGATATTTCGCTTGCCATGTTTCTCGTCCTTGGAAATTAAAATAAGTTTACACGTACCAAGGGAAATTGAATTCCTCCATTTGAATGTAGGCGATTTTATGTTTCTATGCTTATAGTGTCAGTATTGCTTGCGAATTATAGTAATATTAAATCGTCACTGCAAATTGTGCATCTTTGAATTAAAATTCCCAGTCCCAAAGCTGAGCTCTGCATAAACAAACAAACGATTTTCACAAGCTTCTTTAGGCTAAAATAGTACGAAATCTTCCAGCTTTCACTGAAATACTGGAAAGGTGTCTAGTGAATTGTTTTCTCTTTTTTCGATACGATGTTTTGCTTGCCATATTGTTTCTTGTCCTGGGAAATTAAAATAAACTTTCCGAGGGAAAGTGGAATTGCTGCGTTTGAATGAAGGCCGGCGATTTTATGTTTCTATGCTGTCAAATCTGGGTGCTGAACAACATTTAAATATAATGTTTGCTTGCTATAAATCATCACAAAAAATTGTGGCCCTTCAATTGTTATGAAAAATATTTTGCGGTTTGTTTTAATTTAACTTTTGGACAGAAGAGCTGTTGTGTATTAAAATAGACTATAATATATATTACAATTCGAGGTTTTAACGCCAATCAGAAGAGTGAAGCGTTTGTAAACATTGTACTTTTCACTTTTTGTCACGCGTCACACAACTTCAGTTTTCTGATCACAAACGATATAAAATACAGACGCTTTGGTCCAGCGTATAATATTATAAAAAAAGAATTAGCAATAATTAAGTTTAACTTAAGTTTATTTTGTTATCAACTGAAAATTGTTTTCAGTAAAATGAAAGTTGGAAGTCAAAATGTAGCTGATCTATTTAATCAGGTATATTTAGATGAACTGGGATGATAGTAGTCTCCTATGCAGCCCCGTTATTTGTGTCATCGTGCAACTCTTCTCCCCACTAACGTCTGCTCAAATCCGAATCACATTCCTTTCTCGATTTAAGCCAATCACAGTTGCTGTCTTGCAGTGCCATTTTTCAGAACTTGCTCGCGCCAATACACCAATAATAGATTGTGTCTTATCGTGACCTTAGCGTCGGAAACGTCAAGCGGATGCCAGTATGCCGCCTTTTAAATTTGACGCACACCAAACATCAAAATAAAACATTGTTTAGCTGAAGACAAATGAATGATACTAAAAAATAATGTTGAAAAAGATTTTCGGCAAACGGTAACAGTCACGTTTTTGCCGATAGGTGTCAAAGTTGCTGCGGTCAAAACAAAAGGAAAGGAATGTGGTCCACGTTTGAACAGCCGTTAGTGGGGAGAAGCGCTGCGTGACGACACAAATAACGGCTGCGTAGGAGACTCAGGATGATAGGAGTACTAAGGAATTTCCCATGCACAATGTAGTATTTATCATTTGTTTTCTGTTTCATCTTTTTCATAGATGGAGGTCATGGTCTTATAATAAACATATTGATTGTAGTCAGTAGACAGTGGATTTTACAGGTGAGAGTGAAGAGCATCAATTGAAGGGATACCGTATATCTTTTAAACACAGAGCGACCCTATAAAAGGAAAGGACACGCCCCGTCTGAAGCACTTTGTTGGCTATTTTTATCATTAATGGCATGTGGGGAAAGCTGAAACGTCGCACAACAACGGTCGAGAAAAGTTGGGGTTGGTTTATCCAAACAACTAATTGATTTATGTCAAACACAACAAGCTATAATAATAAATATTGAGCGCAAAACAAATATATCTATTCACTGTTTGGAGGAACTGAATGCAAACAATGAATTCCCTTCGCCCATTTCGACATGTGCAGTACAGTCCAAATTTTGCGGCTAGCTAAAATGCTGCAAAGCTCAAACCTGCGATCAAAGAGCCACCTGTTTCCATTTATCTGAGTTTGTCGAGAACTTGAACGAGTCTCGTGAAGATGACTTTGACGGGATTTGCAAAATTATTCAGAATTACAAGCTTTGTGATTGTGCAAACAACTTGGACAATACTGAATAATTGCACATAATTATACCTGGGTGAATTAACCAATCAAATGAGACCATTGTGATTGGCAGGCTGAACTCCACAGCCTCGACTGATAGGCTCGCTCCGTGTTTAAACGCATGCAATTTTATTATCTCATTAACAGTATTGATTAAAATTTGGGTGTATGTTAAACCAAGAACAGTGACCCTGGTCAACACCCCCGGAACACCCAGGAACACCAAACATATAAAAAGGTGAAGTCTTCATGAGCGTAGTGGCCCACAACTGCCGGAGCCTGAGCCTTAATCCCAGTTTCTGTAGCATGAAGAAACTAGGAGTATTCCTTAACCCCCTTGGTTGGGATGATAGTCCATCGCAAGTTAGTCCACCCTGGAGCATTTTGTCGCCGGTACTCATTTACACTCCTGGGTGGAGAGAGGCACTGAGAGTAAAGTATCTTTCCCAAGAACTCAACACATTGACCCCAGCCAGGGCTCAAACCCAGACCACTCAGTCCTGAGTCCAGCATGCTAACCATTACTCCATTAGGCCACCGCATCTTCGGCCACCAAAAATATACTAAATGCAAATTTCAGACCACTGACCATGTTCCATTTCCCCTTTTGGACCACTTCAGCCATATAATATCTTATTTATTTTCATTTCCTTTTTACATATTTTTAATTTTCTTCGTATTTGTAATTTTTGGGTGTTTTCGGAGTGTTCTGGGGTGTTTCGGGAGTCTTTTTGGTTTTACATACACCCATAAAATTCACTTTGCAGTCTTCAGAACTATATTCATCATTTAGGGGAGTGTACTGTAAAGTTATTATATATTATATAAGCTGTACGTGGGCTAAATATCTGTTATTTGTTCAAAAGGTTTTTTTTTGGTGGGCTTCTTTTGGGGGAAATGGGGGAAGGGAGTTGCATCTCAAACCTTTTTAGGTGTATGTAAATAGATATCTATTTAAAAGTTGAAAATCCCTTTCATTAATTATCCTTGATCTAGAGCATAATAATTAATTATATGTTCTCTTCTGAGGTGGGTTAAGGTATCAGTATACCCCAAATTTGACCATTTTGCAAGATTTTACTTTTTGTTATCTTCAGATAGATTACATCAAGACCTTTCATTTCCAAAAAGTTTCACGAAAAAAGATTGCTTCTAAAGAAAGTTATGAAGAAAAAACGATTCTCGCCATTAATTATTTCTAATCGAGAGCTGTCAACAGTTTGTCAACATGTACGTATAAAAAGTCACGTAACACGAGGGCCGACATGTTTGTAGATTCACCCGAAATTCGAAAGCCGCATCTTGCAATGTTCATGTTCATAGAAACATATTAAAGGGTCCCTCTCAACCAGAGTGCATTGCGGTCGAATTTCGATATAAGCGAAAAGATGGCCGCCAAAGCGACTTGGGACTTGTAGACCTTCCTTGTTCGAAAACATGCCGCATTCGCCGTCGAAGCGCAACAGGCAATCTAAAAATGAAGAGGCGAAGTCGATATTGTTAAAGGAGAACACTTTTTAACTCTGGAATCAGCAGTGGACAGCAGAATCGAGTTTCGCGGATCTCACTGCTATGCTGCACTATGAGGTCTTTCTATAAACAGCGAGTTCGCCGAGCTGTTGCTACACAGGAAATGGTCGTCCAGATGGAAGAATACGATAGCAGCAGTAGCCACAATATACACGCCAAAGAGATCTGCTCGAAGTAGTGAGTCAGCGTTGATAATTTGTTTTAACTCTGTGACTGCCTGAATTAGTTATCGTATTAATTTAGCTTAAAATATTAAAGCTAGCTTATTTGTTGTAGCCAAAATACAAGGAACAGGCCCACTACTATTTAACTCATTGAAAAATAATGATAATATTGTGTTAACGTTTGTTTTACGACTAGTTCTAAGCGTTCACGACCTTTTGTGTTCTTTTATTTCAATTTGTTGATTTCTGTATATTTTTTGTTAGGTCAGAGATCGATTTTCCAGTCTATAAACACGGTTCAGGTTCAGTACATGTAAATTTTACCCTGTTGTCGACTGAAGGTAGCGAGATGCTTCATAATAATTTTTTCAGTCGTTTGAATAAAGGAATCTCAAACATGGCCAGAGTCATTTGTAGTTGCCTATCACAGTGTGTTCTGCTTGGTCAATGGATCAAGGCAATGAATATTTTATAAGCTTACCTTGTGTCAGTAAACAATATTGTTCACTTTTATACATGTATCACTATGTTATGCCTTCTAAGAATGCTAATCCATACACGCTTACGCTCTAAGTATGAAAAAGCGAGGCCTAATGCATCGATCAATTCCAGTTGTTACCACCCCCCTCCCCCGGACATACCCCGGGGATTAGTAACAGCTGAAATTGATTGATGCATAAGGGCCACAAGATTCCCCGCGAACTTTAAAAGAGTGGAAACATGGCTGTAGAAATAACATTGAGCGATTTAGAGGTTGCAAAATTAAAATATTCCTGGAGCATTTATAGAAAATAAAAGCAAAGTTTTGGCTGAAATGTACACAACTGGATTTTCCTGAATTCTTGATGGAAAGGCCAATGGAGTCTTCAATAACAACTTCCAGGGTTAATTTTACAACCTCTAAATCACTTGATGTTGTTTCTTCAGCTATGTTTCCACTCTTTTAAAGTTCGCCCTTAGGCCTCGCTTTCATGCTTAGGGCGTAAACGTGTATATTAATGATTGATTAGTGAGTGCATGGGACATTGAAAATAACTAAAAAAATAATAAAATAATAATATTGTCGCTGTATTTTTTAATGGGATTTAAATGTAAACCCACATCATGCTATAAGCAGAGATATTGATTATATATTTTTGACAGCATGCAATGGACTGGGGTTGGTGACAAGAACAATATTTCAATTATCCAATAGTCTCTCAGCTATATATCAACCCTTTATTTGCTCTCCACTGGAGACCCCTTTATAAATGGGGATATGGAAGACTCCTCAGAAAGGTTGTTTTTTGAAGAAACATAAAAAGGTGCATATGTTTACATGTCCTGATCAGATGTTGACACCAGTCATAAATATTATGATAAGTTTGCAGAAAATCAAAAATTATAGTGAGACAAACACATATCTTATATGAACTAGGCCTAGCAAGGGACGTAATGTCCTATTGTCTATTTACCCGCCATTGGCGAATTGTGTATATACATAAATAAACTATAAACAAGTAAATGTGTTCACTCACGCAAAATGGATATGTAACCCAGATTTAAGATGTAATCACCAATGTCATGATATTTTTGTTGCTTTTTATTGGTATGCAACAGCTTTTGCAATGAAAGAATTGGGTGCATGCACTGAAATTGTAGAAAACAATCATCCCAGTGGAGTAACTTTAGCTATATGATAACACTTGTAATTTGTTTATTTCTCTCATTGAGTACTTTCAAGTTAGATATTTCTGGCCTGTGTTATCCAACCAGCCTTGGATCACGACGTCCATGTCTTTTGAGACACAGAGGGTTGATTCAAGAGAGCTTATAGTAACATATCAAAATAATAATTATTGTTATGTTGTCCCAGAGAAAGGATAGAAAACTTAAAATACTGGGTTGCCCTTAGGCTCAATTTCCGCCGCTCTCTCGAGTCCGGTCTTCGTTCCTCCCCTTTGGGGAATGAGCATGGGCTCATTTTCCCGAACAGCGGCTGGTAATCGAGCCTACATGTAGGTTGCCCTCTGCTCCAAAATACTACCCAAAAGAGTAAATAATCAAGACACCATTGCTCGCCTATTGAAGTAAGTCCCACCAATCCCCAGATTCTGGCTCCAACAATAGCCATGTGGGAATGGTCAAAGCCAAGCTTTCAAGATTTAAGGGAAAACATATAATCACAATCTGGGGCTGGTTGTTAGAAGGGTGGATAACACTATCCACCAGATAAATCACTATCCAGTGGATAAGTGTTAACAAAATAAACTATGCTATCCACTGGATAGTGATTTATCCGGTGGATAGCGTTATCCACCCTTCGAACAGCTGTTAAAATATGGATTCAGGTTATACAAGTTTGTATGTACACCATCTTCATACACCATTTTCATTTTTCCACAAAAAAGTAACATTCTCATTTCCATTATAAATCATTACACCATTCAAGCTAAAAGATATTGAAACTTTACAACAACAATCAGTGTAAGAAATTGAACTTCTCAAAAACATAATTTTCACTATAACATATCCTTGCGTATTGAGCGACAGCAAAAGCCACAGGTTATGTGACTCGGACTACACTAGATAGTATGGTGATTGTAATAAAGATATTGAAACCCTTGGGACAAGGACTGTAGATTACAAAATATGTTATATGACTGTTAATATTTTTTGCTAATGGATGTGTCCCAAAGTACAGTTTCCACTGTGAAACCACGAACGTCGAAAACCCAAGTATTCGTCCATCGGCAGCTGGCGGGTAAGTTATAAGCTATAGCCCTCCCCCTCCCCCCGTAATTGGCCCATTTCCCTACTACCAAAAAATATATATTTTATGAGCAGGGGGAGACTTGCAGAAGGATTATTAAAGACCAGCAAATGGAAAACATAATTATTATTATTTTTCCCAGGACCTTTCTGAAAATCACTTCTCAGTGATCTTCAGTGAGCCTCTTGGTATAAAATTATATTATTATTGCTGCATCAACTTGTTACAGCTCATTCTGAAACACTTTTTTTATTCCGATTATACCCCCAAACAAGGATATAAGCCCCACAGCATATAAACCCATCCAAAACCCCTTACGAAGTTGTATAAAATAACCCAGGGCTTATAACCGGGATTTTGTGGTATGGAGCAGTTGAATAGAGATATGAATCGTTTTGTACAACATTGCTCTTCCTCTGATGTTTGTATGGCTCTGCACACCCCCACAATCACACCATTTCCAGGTGAGTCTTCAGGATTAGGACCACCTGCAAATTAGGATAAAAGGAAGCTGTCTTTTCTATACTGTCAATAGCTTGACTGAAATTCGATTTTCTTGCTCTAAAAATAGCCTACAAGAGATTTGAACATATTGTATTTTTATCGGGAAACTTGCTAAAAATTTACAAGTTCGTTTGGAAGGAAATATTCCAAATTTTCGAATAAAGGAATAGCTTTTTGTTTTGCTGGAGTGGTGGGGTCGATAGTTTGACTGTTGATTGAGATAAAACAAGGCGAAAGAGACTTCTGAATGAACCGCTTGCTCTTGCGGACTGAAAGCACCGATACACTATAAATTATAAACGACAAAGTCTGGCGAAGAGATGTTTATATTTATATGTGTCTTCCTGTAGAACAAGTCCATGTATGGTTGCCACACCTAATGAAAACAAAACTTCCCTGACCTTCGCAAGAAATTTAGAGTATCCTTGATCAGATAACAAACTCCTTGACATTTCCTGACCTTGAAAAAAACTTTTCGCTGACTCGATCTGACCTCGAATACGAGCTTAAATGACCCATAAATGCGACAAAATTCATTCAAACTGGAGAAAATACTCACTGTGTGCCCTTCGGGAACTGCATCCACGCAAATTTCTGCAACCAAGGAACCGTACACGTTTACACTTTTCATTATTGTCCTGACACATTCCTCGATTCAAAATGGCGGCTGCCGCGTTTCCCGAATCAAAACAATAACATACGACCGCAATGCACACTGGTTGAGAGGGACCCTTTAAGAGACTGTGTCCGCGTTTTCAAGTAAGAATATACCGAAATGGGAAATTGTTCGGTAAGAATTGAGCCGAAGCACTCGTCTCAACCAGGTCTCAAATGACACCGGATCGCATCACTGATTAGGACAACTGAAAATCGCTCGCGGTTGCATATCCATATGGGCGAATATCCCACAGTGAAGCTAAATGGAGGGAAAACTGAAGCCATAAACTCTTAATTTACTTGTAGCACGATCGGTGAGAGGAGAACTTTCTTCTCTAGCCATAAGAAGCGCGCATTGGAGGTCATTTGTATTCGATACGTACTCTGTTTAATTAAAGTAAGACGAGCCTTCTCTTTATCGATCAACGCATAATTATTTTCACGCGTCTTGTGTATTTAATCTCATCAGACCGGAAGAACGCTCCAAAACATGTTTTCCCCTGTTTCTCGAAACTAAAATTTCAGCGAATGAAGCGCACGTTTCAAGTTCGTTTGCAACGAATTTCCAACCTTTTTCGCTGTAATTTGGAGAGACTGTTCTCCAATAGTCTGACAAAAAAAACTGTGTCGGGGAATTTTAATTTTTTTCCTCCTTCGAAAGTTATGAGTATTTTCGTACAGAGAATGCATGTTTTGTCAACCCTCAAAGTTTAACTGTGTGTTAAAAGCTAACCAGACAAGTAATCAAAATTCCCCGACACAGTTTTTTTAGAGAAAGGTGTCAAGAACACGTAGCGATGTTTTTCGCTTTCTCCCGTTCAATTCCGGCCGGAAACGAACTCGATTTGTGGACCAATATACTTGAGCGCTATATTCGAAACACGTTAATCTTTTTACTTAAAATGAATACATATTCGTAATCTACAATTCTTAAGCTTTCAGGAAATATATACTTTATTGGGTTTTTGTTAAACGTCCGACCGTAAAACAGCGCCAACGCATGATGGTCATTTGGGGTATACTGATACCTTAATACTGGGTACCAGTACATATACTGGTCTACCACTTAAGCCCTCTCTCCTCGATCCAGCTGACCTGATGGTTAATTACATTCTCTGCTTTGTTTTCTCTTCAGATTTGTACTTCAAAACCATTGTAATATCAGGCAGCACTTGTGATGTCAGGAGAATAAATTAAATTGATATTGGTTTGAAATAATTTATAATCTATATAATATATAAAATTGTTTGTTTTACTAATTCAGAGGGTGACACTTGATTGATGGTGTTGCAGTTAATCATGACACTAAAAAAATTGTGGCCAGAAAAAAAAGGACCAAATAAATATTTGAAGAAAGATTTTGAAATGTGGTGGTTGTCTGCTGTATTTAGATTTCATTGAATCTGATCCTAAACAGTGTGATTTTAATATTGAATGTTTAAAATGTTAAATGTTAGCACATGCTGTTAGTGTATTTTGCCCCTTTAATAAATATACATGTACATCTTGCATGTGTAATCGAGCATGGTATGAAAAGTCAAGCCTTTGTTGGAAAATGCATATACTTTTGGTCTGATTCACACCAGTCTGTCACTCTTATGTCAATTCATGGCCTGTTAAAATTCAGACCATTCCAAATTTATGTTTCAAATTATGTACAATTTTGGTTTAAATTTATTTTTGTTTGATATTTATTTCCTTTTGTCTTTATTTTGTTTTAGAGCATGGTACTTAATGACAGTACTAACTAATGACATTAAATTCAAGAGAAAGGAAAACAAAAAATTTGTAATGTAAAAAATAAATTATAGTCACAACATGATAATTTTTAAAACAGTGTTGGGTTTCTGTTCCTTCTAATACTGCTACCATATTTTCAGAGTTTAACATTTGAGTGACTTTCACTGGTGTTCTTTGATATATTTTTTGTTGCAGGAATTTTTGACATCACCATAATTCATATTCACTGATACTGATAGACACATGTAAGTTGCCGAGTCGCTTCATGTAAACCATTGGTTCATTGATATAAACTACATGTAAGCTCTCATTTACCTTCATATGAGGCTTTTGAATCCACTATTCTGAGCTATTTACATATTGCTCTGACTATGAATTTTACAAATTGCATTACTGGGGTTTTTGATATACACAATTTAAACTCAGGGTTGTTGTCTGAGGGTGCATTTCTTTTTGTTGGTTTGTGCTATACAAAGAACACTGTCAATTGGTTTCGTATCTGATAATACATATGTCTTATTATTAACCAAGCTTGACAGTACAGATAGAGTGCAACGAGGTCCATACAGAAAAGACTGAGGGCCGACTGAGGGCTGATATTTTACTAATAAATTTGCACAATTTTCGCAATTTCTAAACCCCACTAAAACTAAAATTAAGGGCAGTAGGTGGTATCATATTTACCATTTTTCCATTATGACAATTAAATTATATATTGCTTTTATTCCGGTTCCACTTGTAATAATAATAATAATGATAACAACAATAGGATACACCATGACACCTTCGATTCATAAATCAGCAGAGAACAATTAATGTTAATCACCATCTCACCAAACTAGAGAAAGAAGGACGAGTCCGTAAGTTTACCTTGATTTATTGTTTCAATCAGCACATGCAAGAAAGAATTCTTGAATGTTCCCACAAATACTGAAAAAAGTTAGATTTTATGTAGCAAAAACAAGTTAGAAAAGTTTAATTAAGTCATGTAGGGATGTTAATTATTGTATTACGTACTTGTCAAATTGAATATATAAAATACTTGGTTCTTGTGGGAGCACAATGAAGGGGGGGTGCTCTCGATGCTTTATCGCGGGACGGAGGAGGGGTGGGGGGCTATTTTATTTCCATGTCTTTAATTTATTAGCAGATCTGTTGCGCTTTAATAGACCAATTTCGATATATTAATATTCTAACTTGGCTCCGAGGCTTAGGGGAACAAAACAAAAGAAATCGACAATAAATCACATAGAGGTTGAGGGATGAATAAATCATTTATTTTGTTTTATTCCCCTAAGCCTCGGAGCCAAGTTAGAATATTAATATATCGAAATTGGTCTATTACAAACTGGGAACTTGGTATTGTATTCTTTACTGCGCCTTTCAATATCATGCGAACTCTGGAGTTCAAAACCCAACTAAAGATTGCGCTTTACATTGCCGTCAATCATAATAGGGAGTTTAAGAAAACCGCAACGAAAAGTGCAACGAGAACGTCGCTAAACAAAAGGTTTAATGAGAAGTACAATTGATCTGCACGTGCGTGGCAATGGTGAATTTGTCAAGTTTCTATTTGAAATTGATCGCAGTTTTTACATATTCAGCTGAGGATAGCTCTGACACCAATAGACAAACTCGATTTAAGTATAAACTAGTTTTTTAACGTTGTCCTCAGCTTAATCGTTGTGGGATTTTAAACTCCCTAATGACGGCGACAACCATTGGACTCTTAAAAAAGGGAAAAAACAAAATTGATCGCAATCTACCAATAATATTACAACCCATGGGCATGACCTTTTGAACCCCTGTTGAAGTGAACCTCTATTTCTAGATACGTATGCTAAGATGATTGACGGCCGCAAAAATGCAATTGATACAGCAGAGTTCGCATGCTTGTGAAATCGATTGAACTTTGTAAAACAAATAAATCTGATCATTCTCAACTCAAAATTAAACTAAACTTTGCATTCTGAGCACTAAGTAAGTTACCACCGTCTCGCGAGACGCGTCTCGTTTGTCGTGAGAGGACGTAAAAAAACTGTAAATACATGTACAGACTCACTCATAAAACAAAAATTCTCGTTTAGAAATACAGCATTTAACATGCAATGCACAATGCACTTGAGCTTGAATTAAGTAAATATTGTACCGTATACACAAACTATGTACTTATAATACATTTGTCAGGTCATTGTTTGCTTTACGTCTGGATCAAGTCCTTTATTTGATCAATCGCATGTCTTTCTTCGTAAAACACTAGCAACAACAAAAAACAGATAAACCACAATTAAATGAAAATGGTGTTACGATTGTATAAATATTGTGGTGCCTTCGTGTCTTCTATACTGAGCCGAAAGACAGTAAATTATATCTTAGGCGCCAGTTCTTTTCCGTCTGGTGGGGTGGCGGTGGGGGTGGGGGTGGGGGGGGGGGACTCCCATGTGAAGGGCTTGTCGAAAAATTTGAATTAAACCCCTGAAGCAGAACAATCTGGGCGTGGCTCAAGCTTTATTTGACCCCTAAAGATACCAGATTTCATGCCTCATCAGTGTAGACCACCAACACAGTATAACGATACCTTTATGGCTAAAAGTATTGGCGTCCTGTCCTGAACACCCTAAGTGATACCAAAATCCATAATTTACACCCCTAAAAGAGACGAGCATACCTGCCCCCCCCCCCCCCCCCCGCGTATCCCACCTAAATTAAATTAACCTTACCTCAAATGTCACGTTATCTCCAATCAGCATGAAAGGTGCCCAGTCGCAAACCTTAGGATAGCCGTTATTTCTCATCCACTTCATGGCCTCGTGAAGTGATTCACTGGCACTTTCTCCACGAACAAGGTGCTCGTAGAAACGACTTATCAGCAGCTCTGTTGCTTTGTCTTCCAGGGCCCATAGTGCCACCAACACCGAGCGTGCACCGGATCCTAAAAACGCTCGAGCGATTCCAACAACTCCCTCTACTTTGATCTGTCCTTGTCCACTGTGACAACAGCTAAGTACTACCAGTTTGGCCCGCAGTTGAACTTGTGAAATGTCGGACATTGTCAATAGGTAGTCTTCTTCTTGTGGAATAGGATGAGTAGTGCGTAAAGGGGATAGGGCAATTTCTCCTCTTTCAGCGTTGCCATGAGCAGCAATATGTATCAGACTTACTGAATGCAGCCTTTGAAGTACTGCCTGCCTTGTTGCCTCCTCTCCTAGTAAAGGTTCAAAA
>MU827352.1:331567-438264 GCA_029204205.1 Desmophyllum pertusum
CCTCACATCGGATCACAGTTTCTCGATTTTGGTGAATTGTTCGCGTAAAAGCTTCCGCAAGTTTGGTATTTTACCCGAGAATAATTGCGAAGATCGATCTTTAAATAGGCTCTCAACCCAAATTGAAATCATCTCAGAAGAGAGCTCATCGAGCTTTGCGGACATGTTTCGGCTGACGAAGAAGAAAGACAACTTTCAGAAAGCCGATTCTTGTATTCTGTCAGTTTACAGTAAATGATCATCATCGCTCCTGTGGCCTCGACTTACTTGCGGAGCCGAAATCATCATCGTTCCTGATCCCACGGGCCCCCTGTTCTTGTACGCAAGTATCCATTCTAGCAGCATTAAATTGACGAAAAGGGGAAGTATTTATCAGAGACCGTTCAGAATCCGGCCATCTGTTCCTTCTTTGGACGACTCTGAAGCTCATTCAGAACAGTCCTCCAGGACGTATCACAGTCGCAGACTGGTGCGACTGATAGTGGGGGATCCTAGAGGTTGGTCAGGTTTGTTTTTTACAAGGGATGTCTTAAAAAACTTCAAACCATTGCCTTGTGCAAGAAAGAAAGGCAGAGATGATCGGACGACTGCTGGGCTTTTGAGCCTTTGCTAGGAGTAGGAGGGCAACCAAGCAGGCCGGTACTTGGACAGGCTGCATTCAGTAAGTCTGATACATATTGCTGCTCATGGCAAACGCCGAAAGAAGGAGAAATTGGCCCTATCCCCTACACCCACTACTCATACCTAGTCCACAAGAAGAAGACTATCTTATTGACAAATGGTTCCGACATTTCCACAAGTGCAACTGCGCGGCCAAACTTGGTATGTACTTAGCTGCTGTCTACAGTGGAAAAGGCAGATCAAGAGCCGAGGGTGTTTGTTCGGAATCGCTCGAGCGTGTTTAGGATCCGGTGCACGTTCGGTGTTGGTGCGCACTGGTGGGCCCCCCCCCCCCCTGGACGACAGCTAGCAACAGAGCAGTTTAATGAGTCGTTTCTACGAGCACCTTTGTTCTAGGAGAAAGTGCAAGTGACATCCCTTCAACGAGGCCCATGAAGGTGGTTTGGGGGGGGGGGGGGGGGGGAACGAGAGGCTAACGGCTATCATAAGGTTTGCGACTGGAGCACCTTTCATGCTGATTGGAGATAACGTGACATTTGATGGTCAAAGGTTAATTTAATTTAGAGACGCGGAGACGCCGGTGGTCTAATATGGGTTAGCGCCGATGGATTCCGGATCGAGCAGTCCGGGTTTCGAGCCGTGGCATTGTGTTTGTGTTTTTGGGCAAGACACTTTTAACTCTTACAGCTGCATCTCCACCCAGGAGTAATCAAAATGGAGTACCGGACGAATTACCAGGGAAGCCTGAAAAAAATGCTGGGGGGCTACCTTAGGATGGACTAGCATCCCATCCAGGAGTTAGTAGCGATACCCCAGGTCGCGTTCATGTGATGGAAACCGTAAGTTAAGTGCTGGCCTGATAAGGCACTAGGTTTGTAGACAGACTGTAATGTTTTTAATTTATAGAAGAAAACATTTTAACTGTTTGAGATAATAATCATAATTGAAACTATCTTAGATTTCGTTACAAGTAACAACGAAATAATTACGCCGCAGGTCTTGGGTCAATCCCCGCTCCTTTCACATAGGATTACCCCCATAAATTACTGTCTTTATTCAGTATAGTAGTCACGAACGATCACAATATTTATACAATCGTAACACCATTATCATTAAATTGTGTTTTATATGTATCTTTTGTTGCTAGTGTTTTACGAAGAAAGACATGGTCAAATAAAAGACTTGAACCAGACGTAAAGCAAGCAGTGACCTGACAATATATTACTACAAGTGATAGTTTGTGAATACTTTGTTTCATAACATAACGGTTTTTTACATGTCACATATAGTGTTTTTTATTCAAGTTTACTTTTACATACATAAATTTCTTTAATTATTATATTCACAAGATGGAAATAGTTACTACGAGGGAGAAGAAGGGACAATGGAGTTGAAATTAGTGTTTTGGTCTAATTAGTTTTAATATTTACGAACTTGTATTTGCTAGCCTGCGTGCATACGTCTCCGTGAAGCAAGAGGAAATAGGAGACGTCTGCACGCAGGCTAGTAATTTCATCGTTTATTACGCTTCCACATTTTTCAATTTTCCGTACACATAGTGTAATCGTGTCGAAATCGTGGCCTTTCATTGTATAATTAATAAGAGACCAGGCAAGAGTCGTGTACAGTTACATTTAGTGCAACTGCAACTCAAGTAAGTTAAGTTATAACACATTCCACTATGTTAAACGCCCCTGTTCATTTAGGCCCCGTCCACACGTATCCGTTTTCGTTTGAAAACGCACACATTTCGATGCGTTTTCGCCGATCGTCCATACGACAACGATCGAAAACGCTGAGCGTTTTCATTGAAGACGCCGTTCAGCGTGGAGACATTTGAAAACGGAGCCCTATTTGTATTAATGTGGACGGCGAAAACGGAGGCTCTCGAAAAAGGTGACGTCATTCATGCCGCAAACGTCGCGGGTGTGTCTATTTGTCCTGTTGTTGTAGAGTTTTCGTGTGGACGTGGAAAACGCTCCAAAAACGATAGTGTGGACGCGTAGTTTTTGATGCGTTTTTCGATGAAAACGTAGCGTTTCGAAAATAAGCCAATTGGCTTGTAGACAAATTATAATACAATAATATTTGAAAGTAACATTGCAGTTATGTACAAAACTTAAGCAGTTGGCGAACGTACTGGGAAAACCCGAAGAAGAAAAAAGGTCTGAACGGGATTCGAACCCATGACCTCTGCGATACCGGTGAAGTAGCAATCAAGTCAACTGGGAGTTGGTCACTTTGTGAGTTCGTAATATACCCGTAGAAAATGAATATATATGAATTGAATATATGAAATATCATATATTTGAATTGCCAGTGAAATATTTAATACATTGAAAGACCACAGCAGTTTATGTACGCAGCTTTAAAAGCAGTTGCGAAAAAAGCCTGATTTTTCTTTTCTTTTGCTGTTGGTCTTTCATGTATTAAAGTAGTTATTTCAGACAAAAAAAAAGACAAAAGGTTACTCTAAACTACTCACTTGTAGCCTGGAACGAAGACGGATTTTTCGTCGGCATGAAACAGGCAGCCGGAAATACGTCATGTTTCTTCAATGTGTTGAGCTTTTCGATCATAGTTGTAGTAATTTCCTTTAAGTTTTATTCGGTGGCGAGAATTTTCCTTTCCGAGTTAGTTGTTTTTAAAAACCATTATATGAAAAACCATTAATATTGTAATGCGCTTTTGATCATATTTACATGGAATTAGCGCATTATAAATACGAATTATTATATTCAAACGGGTGCTTTTAATTGGACTTATTTTCCCAGCACAATAATATCGCCTCAGATAGAAAGTAGAAGGACTGGAGTGAATGTTCGCCGAGAAATTGAGATATAACCTTTTCCCACCAGAAGTAAAACTTTCTTTTAATTTGATTGACAGCATAAGCGCTGTTTTTTCCAAAATTATTTTGTGAGAAATTTGGAGGATTAATGTATCGTCAACGAACAAGTTGTCGGGAAAACGGTAATTCTACAATCGTTCGTTGAGAGTCATTTCCGCGCGGTCACTATTTTTTTCTCGCTAATTGTGAAAAAGTTCTGTAACTTTAGAACGCATCGAATAAAGCAAAACCAAAACACGTTTTTTTAGGCCTTGGTACCGGAGTTCTAGCAAAAAAATCAAATTACCAACATTCAAACATCGCTTCGAGTTAGAACTTTCCAAAGGTGATTTAGTTCCCTTCAAATTTGGACTTCGCGGAAAACTGAACATTCATTTTCTTTAAAACCTCTTTCGTATAGTGAAATAGCCATCCACGGAGACCCAGGGGCAGATAGTCGGGGCGAGCGAAAAAAATCGGCAAAGAAAAGTAGGAGCGAACGAAAAATAGCCCCTGGGGTCGATTTCTTACCGCACTAGTTCCAACGGCTAATTAAATGCCGCTTCCTGATTGGGCAGAAAAACCTTTGTATTCTTCTGCCCAATCGACGAGCAGATAGGTCTGCGGTCCGTTTCGAGTGTTCTAAACACGAAGCCTAAGAAGGCTGTAGTTCGATCGCCATATTTGTCTTGTTCGTTCATCAAGATGATTTTGCTCGGGAAGGAAAGTTTCAGTTACAGCTTGTCTCAAGGCCGAAAAAGTAGGAAAATCGATTGTCATGTCCGCAAGGAAACCGTCGGAAAATCCACACTTTGGATCGATCGCAGGTATCGTAATACTAGCTTGCTTTAAAAAATATGCGAGTGCTAGTTTAATATGCGACTCGCCGATCTGATGTTTACACTCTCGTTCTTTCATGGAAACGTAACGTAACGTAACTTTCCCTAGCCTGAGTAATTATTTTTCTTCTTCAAAGATGAGAAAATAGAAGAATTGTTATCTTTAGTATTAAACATTAAAACATGGAAAGGCATACTTCGTTCAGTGTTATTTCTTTTGATGATGTTGATAGTATTTTTATTTAAGAAAATGTATTTTTAGTGGGAATGGGGGTAGAAAGAGAGAGAAAGAGGGGTGGAGGGGAGAATGTTAGAAGAACAATACAGATATAATAGTAGTTGATACAAACAATAAGCGAACAATAATTGTTTGTATATCAACTACTATTATATATCTGTCAATTATTGACCCCATATACCTCTGTTATTATTTTATGGTTTTCCATGATCATCCCATATAATATTTAATTCTACATTTTACATGTATAAAATATATAAAACTAACTGTCTGATATAATTTATTGAGTACCCCCTTTTGAATGGCTGTTTCTTGTATGACCTTTACCAAGTGACTGTCTCCTATACGATTGCCTAATATATGTAGTTTAGTCCAAGATATGATTGCCAGCTTTTGTTCTTCCGAGCCAAGACATTAAACATGGTAGAGACAATACCATTAAAAAAATTATGTTATGTTATTTAATGATGGGAAGACATTTTTTATTGATGTTTAGATAATTTAATTTTGTAAAATATTTTTTTAATGGAGGGGGATGGAGAGAGAGGAAGGAAGGGGTAATCTAGAAAAGGGAGGGATGAGGAGATTTGAGCGCGAGCACGAAGCGTGAGGAGAGAGCGGGAAGTGCACTCAAACTACTCACCTCATCCCTCCCCTAGAAAGAATCAAGTGACAACTGATGATCTCATACATGTACAATGCCCCATAAACTTAACATATGGTAATACATGCAGGATATCATTAGTACTCAATAATATGTTACAAGAAACATCTGACTGTATATTAAAGAGTCGAATGTAATCTGAGAAAATGAAAAATATACAGCTGTCTCGTGATTATTCTATTTACTTACTTACTTAAGCCTGTTTACTCTGCGGTGGAGCATAGGCTGCCGACAATCACGATTGTTTAATGTCCCTTCAGATTGATTGCCTCGTGTAACTGTCTCCTGGTGATTCTGGACAGCCTTTCGTGAATGGTTGTCTCTTGTGTGATTGTCACATGTTTAGCGCCAATACTGACAGCTTTTTTCTACTTTTATGATTAGATACATGTAGTTTCACTGGAAAAGACCAACACTAAAGTATTGTTATCAGCTCTAGCATTGATACATGGGGATTTTTTATTTTTGTTTAGGTTGACTTAAATCAGAAAACTACGGCAGTCCCATGATCTTTCTTCTAACTATAATTTGAACTCCGGAATATATTTCTTGCGACTGTCTCTCGCTGAATCCTAAAAGATCCTTCTGACTAATAATTAATAAATGTATCTTGTTTAGCTAAGATATGACTTAGATAAACAGGGTTTGTTTCAATGAGGTACATGTATGTAGCACTGGGGTTTACGTAATCTATAATAATAGGCTTATTATGATGACTATATAATTATTTTATTTTAATTTATTTTGGCTTCCAAAAATTAAAATCTATTTATTATTTTTAAGAGACTTATTTTGATTGAAATGTAAATTTAAAAAAAATATTGTTTTATAATACAGAATGTATGTTTTGATTATGAGTTACATGTAATCAGCATATCAGTGAAGAAACAAATTATTTTTTATAAACAATGGAAGGTGAAGGGGATGCGGGTGGGTTGTTTTTCATGAGGGATTATAAGGACAATATATTTTGCTATTTTTTTTTCCTTTCACAAAACACATATTGCCTGTTTTCTCTAACTGATATGAAGACGAGATGTACAGGTTTTCAGTATTACAGATTTACAGTCTAAGAAAAATAATATGTTTTGAAAAAGAATGAAAATAATTTGATTACAGGGGAAGTCCTACATGTAATAGTTAGACTTATTTTCACTCTAAGGGGGTGATTCCATGGCAAAATTCAGCCCGGGCTGAAATTCCAGCCCGGTTAGGGGGGCTGAGATTTCAGCCCGGCTTCCGAAACAAATCCTCTTGAAATGAAGTTTTACATGGACAAGGTTTCAGCCCGGTTTGAGAAACCGGGCTGGAATTTTCAGCCCGGCCAAACGGGCTAAAAAAAACCATGTAATCGGAATGGAATTTTCAGCCCGGGCTGAAAAGTGATCTTGGCCATGCGCAGTGATTGTGTTTTGGCTAAATTGTAGAATGTAGACTGTTCGCAGCCTCTCTATTTTCTTGACGCTTAGCTAACAGAAAATAGAATGCCCAGCAACATATTTGCATGTCATTGAATAAGAATGGTCCTTTTGTTTTTATATACACATGCAGCTGGTATGTAAATAATAAGTTGCCGGGTATTGTAAAATCGCTCCTGTGTTTTTAAACAAAATGGAAAAAGGTTCCAGTGGAACAAGGGAGATAAAATCGAAAATCTTATTCGATGTGTCGCGAATTTCAAATCGAAAATGGAATACAACAACAGCTTCGTACTTCAAACGTTCAGCCGATATGTAAATAAGTTGCCGGTTATTCAAATCGCCCCTCATTCTCTGATGACTCTTCCCGCGCAATTTCAAATTTGGTGCCCGGGCTGAAATTCGTCATGTAATCGCAACAAAATTGCAGCCCCCTAACCGGGCTGAAATTTCAGCCCAGGCTGAAATTCGCCATGTAATCACCCCCTAACTTGATACCTATTTCAATGGTTATCGAAATATAATATGGAGTTAACAATTTATTTTTTATATTAATCACACGATATATTGGAAACATAATTCACACGATAAATTAGAGACATAATTCATAATATAGTGTACATGTAAGAGACTTGATTCCAATAAGAAATAACAATTTTTATTTGCATGTATTTTTGATGGCTTTGATTACTGTATTAAATTGCCCTGAATTCTTTATTGACATGTATCTACGGTGACTTTAATTATAGCCTTAATTCTTTGGATAGCAGGACCATTTGTGCTGCGAGTTTTTTTTTGTTTTACTAATAACCTTAATTAATCTTGCAGTAAGCTACAGTGAGCAATTTTTTTTTTCATTCCATTCAATGGTTCTCTGAAGCGCTGGATTCCTTCTGTTGTCGCGGGCCTGACTGGCCCGTGCCTGAAATAATTACTCAGGCTAGGGAAAGTTTCGGTTACAGGAGTGTCCATGTTTCCATGAAAGAACGAGAGTGTAAACATCAGATCGGCGAGTCGCATATTAAACCAGCACTCGCATATTTTTAAAGCAAGCTAGTATTACGATACCTGCGATCGATCCAAAGTGTGGATTTTCCGACGGTTTCCTTGCGGACATGACAATCGATTTTCCTACTTTTTCGGCCTTGAGGCAAGCTGTAACTGAAACTTTCCTTCCCGAGCAAAATCATCTTGATGAACGAACAAGACAAATTTGTCTTGTATGGCGATCGAACTACAGCCTTCTAGTTCTTAGGCTTCGTGTTAGAACACACGAAACGGACCGCAGACCTATCTGCTCGCCGATTGGGCAGAATAATACAAAGGTTTTTCTGCCCAATCAGGAAGCGGCATTTAATTAGGCGTTGGAACTAGTGCGGTAAGAAATCGACCCCAGGGGCTATTTTCGTTCGCTCCTACTTTTCTTTGCCGATTTTTTTCGCTCGCCCCCACTATCTGCCCCTGGGTCTCCGAGGATGTGAAATAGCTAGCTCTTTTAGCTTTTATTATGGTTTTGGGGTATCTGTAGTGTAATCGTGGCAGTACCAACTCGAAAGCGTAGGCTACTTTGGTCACGTTGCACATATAATTTATTGTATATTTTCTGTTGATTTTAATTTTATTCTCTACTTACATGTATAATGAATTGTTCCTGTATTTTACCTATTTTATCTTTTGTAAACAATGTGGTAAACAGTCTGGTAGAGATACAATTTCTAGTGTATTAATAACACTGTCAATCCAGTTTAATAAATACAGTTTTTTTCTAGTAAATGGACTATTGTTTCATTTACGATTTCTAAGGCCCAGTTCAGACGCCGTACTTCACATGAGGCCGAATCGAATTCGATGAATTAAGTTCATGTGAAGTACGGCGTCTGAATCAATTCGGAACGGCTGATTGAATTCGGATCGGCTCAGCCGTTCTTCCCGCCTGGCTCAGCCGGGAATAACGGCTGTGGACTGGCTTTGATTCAAACACCGAACTTCACATGAGCCGAAACAAATGCATGAATTATTATAATGTATTTAGCTGTATTTTTCAATATAACAGCAATTTTCCCCTATTAATTTAAGTTCGGCTGAATTAAGCTCGGCGACTGAATCAATTCAGTCGATCTAAACTAATTTGGGTCGGCCTAAATTCGAATTCGATTCAGCTCATGTGAAGTACGGCGTCTGAACTGGGACTAAGGTGTTGTCAGAAATAATATCCAGCATCATAGGTATGCAATGTGTGCATATGATGCTAGATTTGCATGTACGTATAACTTGCTACTGATGATGTATGTGTATATTGATTATTTTTAACAGCCCAGCCACTGTATGCTTTGTAACCTCTCAGATTGTGGAGAAAATGAGATAAAGGCAGTGGGGGCTTATACATGTAAAAGGCCAAGAAAGCGGAAAAAGAAAACAAGAGGGGATGTCATTTGTAATTCTTCCCTTTTAGCTCCTGTTCACTATCTCTAAGTCTAGACTGGGCTACTGCTTAAAGCTTATTGAATTGAATTGGATTGAATAACTTTTTTTAAGTGTCAATGGTATTTAGCTAAAAAAAACTAATTGGGGACACTATATAGAGCATATAAATCAATACTCATACTCTCTATTAATGTAAATTCATTTTGTTATTTAATATCTGACTTTATAAATTTTAATAATAAACTTTATTATAGTGTAGAAAATAGCTGTCATATAAACGGCATGGAATCTGCCCATGAATTATTTAACAAATAGATTCCATTACTTTGGCCGTATGTTTGTTCTCTAATAGCTGTACAGATGACGTAAACACGTCACAAGAACAAACAAGTACGCCACGAGACACAAGTCGAGTGGCGAAACAGCAGCTTGTGGATCCATTAGCTGCTTTTCTAGACCTCGAGCATGCATAATTTTCTTTTATCAAATAAACAAGATACTACGCGCGCTCGGATTCGCTCAAAACCATTTACCATAACTCTATGGAAACAAAAATGCTTCGTGCTTTTATTTCATTAAAAAAAAACAATAGAAAACGTTTACCCTGTATTTTCATAGATTTATGGTAACACTCATGAAAGTCACTTGGGAGAACTCGAAATTGCTGTGGAAACACTCGTCGTTTCCACAGCATTTCTCTTTCTCCCAAACTTCACTCGTGTTACCATCAATCTATGGAAATTCAGAATGTTTTCTATTTGGAATATAGAACATAGAAAACCATCTTCTATTAGCATAATAAAACATGGAAAACATTGTTAATTTATTGTTTCGTCCCATAATGGTCGAAGAGCGGTTTTCAATTGAGTGTCTAAAACCAAGACCAAAGTAATTACAATGGCCAATCACAATCAATGAAAACGACGAAACGAACCAATGGGAACTCAAAGCAAATACACGTAACCGGCGCCATGCGCGGGAAAAACGAGTGTGACCAAGTCGCGATTGTTTTTTTTTTGTTTTTTTGGTTGAGTATATTTAGGTAGGTGGCGCGAGTTTTTTTAAACCAATCAGATGAGCGTAATAAAGCAAAGCTCGTAGTCTAAAGCCAAAGCAATTGAGACGCAGCATCACAGTTTCATTAGAAACTAATCACTGTCCAATTCAGTGATTACTTTCGACACTCAACTGAAAATCGCTCTATAAGAGTAGGACTATAGTGAGCTCTTCCATCGTCTTCCATTGTCTGACTCAATGGAGCCTGAAAGAAAACAACCAAAAAGAACTAGTTACCGGTAATAATATTACCGTTAGGGGGATAATCATTTGATTTAGTGTCTTATTAATAATATTAAAATCCGCACTACGGTACCGCTCAAAAGTAAGTTATTACCACCACTCGTCTTGTTTCTCGCGAGAAGCGTCTCGTTTCTCTCGAGACGCGGCTCGTTTATCTCGAGACATGTCTCGTTTCTCGCGAGACGTGTCTCGTATAACTCGAGAATCACTAAACAGCTCGCGGATAAGAACGATGCAGAGTCCTTCAAATAGTTCATTTAAATTCAGCAGTTTCGTCCCTTTTGTGCCGATTCACTGAACAGTTAAGACACAATTGGTAACAACACCTTCACAAAGAAGATTCCTATTCACTACGTACTATTCTAGTCGAGCCTGTATATTCGCTTTTTTGAATATTAATAAACCGGACATCCTCGGAAGCTCCGTCGAATCTTACAAATTGTTTTACTCGCGCTGAACGTTTAAATTACCTAAATTACCAAAATAATCGCATGACGTAATATATGATATAATTAGTCTGTTTTCTGTTTTCTCGGAATGTCGGGAAACCCCCCTTGTATCTGTAGCATATATTATTCACGCTTGCTAGAGCACCTGCACCTGCACCTGGCGAATGTTTCGTTCTTTCATCACTTTCCAAAGTTAACTGAACAGAACGTCGCGGTAAGTAAACTTTGTGCTGTCAGTTCTCGATCTCTACCACTTTACAATATATAAGAAGATTTCTTTCATGATTACAACATATCTGAATAATCAAGCAAACGAAGCGGTAATGGCAAAGTCGATAACACAGAGAGCTGTTTGGTGATGCGATCTCGTGTCTGTTTTGAAAAGGCCGAAGTATGAAATTGATCAACTCGTACAAATGCTTCGAATTAATACAAATGGTAAATTTATGGTCTCTCGTGTCTTGAGGTAGGGATGAATAATTATAACAGACCAAGGAGAATAGTTGTTGTTTAGTTTAAAGCGTTGCGATCGTTGCGGTCATATGGAAACCAGGCTTAAGGATATTTCCCACCTTCGAGAGTGAAAAAAATCAATTTTCTTTTTATTTGACTAAATCGAAGTTACCTATTTTTCCTAACATTTACAGAAACTTAAAAAAAAATCTTGAAAAGCGCGCGAGTTATGTAGGAAAAACTATTTTTATTATATAAATTAATAATTCACAAAGGTGTCATAATCTCTAAAATGCGTGGACACCTCTGGGAAATTTTCGCGGCAAAGGGCTTTATCCGAGAGCTTGAAAAAAAAAAAAAAAAAAAAAAGCAAGGCTGAAAAATAAGAACGCGTTTTAAGAGCGACTTCCTGTAAAAGTCGACCAAACGGTGGCACAAGTCAAAAAATCGAATTCGCTCATATTTTGCTCATAGAAAGGCCCTAGTCAGAAACTAAACGGACTGTAGTTAGTTTTTGAAAATACAGCTTTTTTCGGTAAAAATATGCGAAAAACCATTTTGCCCCGATTGGGCCCAAAATCGACTTCCGGTTTGACAGAATTTTCGGGAAATTTGATCGCTTCGCGCACCATACTACAGCTATTTTTGAATCTTTAAATAGCATTTGTATCCTGTCTAGGTCTTCATTGTTCGATTGAATGAAAAATAAAATAAATCTAACTTAGTTTTGAGCCCGAAACAAGATCAAAATCATAGGCTAAATTTGCGAACTTGTTGCAAGCTAATTTATGCAGAGAAAACATTGACCATTTTATCTATGTGCGATAACTTAAAATTCCGTAAAAACGTTTTCTGTGGGTTAATTATACGTTCATTTGATAGGATATGTACAAAAATATCTGGGTAAATGATTTTAAGTGGCCCGCTTTGGCCCTTGTTTATCACTTATTTTGCCGAAAATATGCCGTTTCATGTGTAAACAATGGCGTGACAGGGCCAGTCGCAATCTGAATACTCGATAATAATCACTTTAACATAGCTATAGGGAAACGCATAAATATAGCTGATCAATAAATCGGAACCTAAAGAACATCTCTTATTGACTTTTTTTATTCTACTATATATTTGCATTTTGAAACCACAAGTTCGTTTTATGACCTAAACTATGCCGGTTTGTTTCTCTTCAAACTTTGCAAATTTGAAACACTATCATATTCTGTTCATTCATCAAACACTATAAATGTATCGCCCTCTTGGTAAACTAGAACTTTCAGGTAAAGATCAAATGAGTAAATTATGTTCTTGAATTATTGACCATTATTCTCCCTGCAGCATGTTCGACATAGCTAGAGCATTGCGTGACTCTGTTTATAGCGTGCGACGGGAATAAATATATTTTTTTTAATGTTCAAATAGCTAAGTTTATTACTTTCGCTGATTACCACTAATTACAAATGGTTGAGAAGTACAACTAACCAGTTCTCAATGGTTTATTTAATTTTAAATGAGTGATAAATTAATATATGGAGAAATGCTCTCTGCTGGTACAGGCCAGTGGTATATAAAATATGCTCAGCCTCGGCAAGAAAACAATGACGAAAGAAGATTAACGAAAATGACGGCGAAAATTATTTTGTGTTTCAATAATACTACATGTATACAAAATTATTAAAATAGCACTTTCGTTGTTTGCTGAATCCAGTGCTATTTTAATTATTTATTTTTTATCAGCTTCTCATAACATTGGGCACCTCTGGTTCCGCTGCTGCTGGTTTTCGTTTTCATAGCGACAGGGCTATAGGCTTGGGAGTCCAAAATATTCCAGTAACTATATAGAGGGTCCTGATGGATTCTTAGTTACAAATTAGAATTTGGGAAATCCTCAGTTATCAGTTGAAATTTTAGCCGTTTCTCAGCTATCAGTTTTGACCGATCTCAGTTGATAATGACTCGATCGAGCCTCGACATTCTCCGGAAGACCTCGTATAATCCTTGAAAATCTTACGTTGATTTTCGGCAATCTCTGAAAGACTGTATTATTTATCCCCAAAAGCTCAGTAAGATGTTTCAGATTAGGTGCGAAATACTTCGCTGCTTCGCAGTTCACACATGTGTCGTGTTGTAAGACTACTGAACTGGAGACATCGTGACGCATCTCAGACGTGCAAAATTTGCACTCTGGGATGCTAAAATGTTCAGTAACTGTTCGCTCATTTCTCAGGATCAGTTTGATTTGACAACTGTTTGATGTTACCATGACAACCGCGTGTTTTGACATGCAGGTTTATCGGCCCAATTATTGAATTTTTAAATGACATTTCATTTACCGATTTACTGGCTTGTTTCTTTCGTCACGAGAAAAGAAAACCTGAAATAGAAGATGGTGTACTTCATGACGTACGTATATTAAACGTAGACGTCATAATTAACAGCAAAACCACGCACCTTATGCTGTAAAGCAAGCTATAGGCTCTCTACTAAAGGCATAAGGCTTTCAAGGAGTCTTATGGGATTCAATCAACTCTCCTCCCACTGTACAGTCATGGGTGTATAATTTGGGTTAGGGTAGAATGTAACGTTCGAGGGTTGGAATATTTCGCAACTTTCATTTCTTGGGACACCTGAGACGGGGTC
The DNA here is from genome assembly GCA_029204205.1 of Desmophyllum pertusum. Classification (NCBI taxonomy): domain Eukaryota; kingdom Metazoa; phylum Cnidaria; class Anthozoa; order Scleractinia; family Caryophylliidae; genus Desmophyllum; species Desmophyllum pertusum. Next base: position 345,437 of record MU827352.1, read on the forward strand.
AAGCTTCTTTCCAGTTTGTTTTTGTTCATTACAGTAGGTGATCCTTTTGAATCAAATTGAACCTTGTTTTCCGAACGAAAGAACTCTTGAGAGCCCAACCCGCATGGACAAAGGAGGAAATGTAACATCGTAGCTGGTTTTCGTTCTCAAGTATTCCACGTCACATTTTCATGCACATATATATAGCCATATTTCTCTTAGTGTATCTCATGTTCCAGGGCACGTCAACTGGTGCTTACCACACGGTGTTGCTCAAGACTGAAATACCTTCAAATATTAAGCATTGAAAAAATGTTGTAAATATACATTTGCAAAAAACATAAGTTTGCTTATTTCCCCAAGTAAAAGGGTTAAAAGGGTCAGACTACATTGCCTACCGTACAATACTGTAAACAGGTTTTTGGAAACTGAAAAATCTGGTCCCCTCAGGCGACGGTAAACGGAACAAAGGGCTGGCCTGAACAGAGCTCTCCCCAGGCAGTGATGTTGCGCTTAGCTTATTCAGTGATAAACATCAACTTGTTCAATTATTCCCTTGTTTCTGCCTCGAGCGTGAGTGCGCAAAACCGCAACGATGACATACACCATCCGTTGCATTTAGTCGGTAAAGAGCAGAAAAGGTGCGTGGTGCAACCACGCCCGACTAAAGAGCGACGACTGGGACGAGGCAGATGACTGCACGAAGACTGGTCAAGGTATTGAGACGAATCGGAAACGTGCACAATTGAAAATGAAAACGTCTATGGTTTTATTAATAATTGAGCTAAAAGAAGTAGTATCTAGTAGTACGGATATTTTGTGAGTTGCCGTTCCAGGGGGTTGTTGTTATTGTCATACCTCTCTGTTAGAGTTATCCCGATAGCATTTAGGGTATTGGGTAGTAAGTGGTTTTGTTTTAGAATTGATGCATCTTAGGAGTGAAACTGAATTCGAGTCACACCCATATAGCGTGATTCTGTTATCCTTGAGGGGTTCCTTTCAAAGGAAATTACCCACCGTCACCCACCGATGTCACTATGATACGAGAGAGTCCCGGCCCCCAGGTTACGGTATACGAGCACTAAGTGAGCGAAATATATTTATTACTGCAGGAGTTTCCTTCAGATACAAACAATCCCGACTTGTTATGCTTAACAATTAACTGGGAATGTATTCCCTTTAGAACCCGCTCGACGAGATTTAACTTAAAATTACAGTCTGCACTGCGACTTGGTGATCAACATCGTGTACTGGTCACGCAACGGTTTCCAAGTCTCACTCCAACTGCCTTCAAAACGGGTGAACAAAAACTATCTCGGATTGCTCTTATTTTTTAAAGAGTTCACAACTAGGTAGTTTATATTTATAGCCTTGGCTTGTTTTGAGGCTACTTGGACGGAATTCTCAAAATAACTCATGCTATTTAATAGGTTGTTCAATCGCAATCGGGTACGAAAAAATAAAACTGCTAAAAGCGATGCCATAAATTATAATTAAACGAACAAATAAAACAAAAATGGTTCCATTATGTTTTTCATTTACCTTTATCTAGATATCTTCCTGTGATTAATTGGAAATCACTTTTTTATCAGAGCGAGTCTCCCATGAATAGCCGTGTCACGCCATTGTTTACACATGAAACGGCATATTTTCGGCAAAATAAGTGATAAACACTGGTCAAAGCGGGCCACTTAAAATCATTTACCCAGATATTTTTCTATATATCCTATCAGATGAACGTATAGTTAACCCATAGAAAACGTTTTTACGAAATTTTAAGTTATCGCACATAGATAAAATGGTCAATGTTTTCTCTGCATAAATTAGCTTGCAACAAGTTCGCAAATTTAGCCTATGATTTTGATCTTGTTTCGGGCTCAAAACTAAGTTAGATTTATTTTATTTTTCATTCAATCGAACAATGAAGACCTAGACAGTATATAAATGCTATTTAAAGATTCGAAAATAGCTGTAGTATGGTGCGCGAAGCGATCAAATTTTCCAAAAATTCAGTCAAACCGGAAGTCGATTTTGGGCCCAATCGGGGCAAAATGGTTTTTCGCATATTTTTACCGAAAAAAGCTGTATTTTCAAAAACTAACTACAGTCCGTTTAGTTTCTGACTAGGGCCTATCTATGAGCAAAATATGAGCGAATTTGATTTTTTGACTTGTGCCACCGAAAGCCGATTTTAGTCGATTTTTACAGAAAGTCGCTCTTAATACTCAAGAAAGGAAAACAAACCTAGCGGAATTGAAAGCGATAAAGGATCTTGGTTTGGCCAACAATTCGAAACGAGCGACACCAAATGCTGGAGCATTGTCGATCAAAACGACAGCTCGCTGGCCGAGTCAAACCGAAATTTATCAGACATAAGATTAAAATTATAGTTTCCTTTCGTTTTAAAGTCTTGTGTATTTGTCTTGATATAACGAACGATCGCCTCGTCTCGTAATTTTCAAATCATGATAAACCTACGCAAGATATCTCATTTCTGTTATTAGGCCTGACTATTTTTGCCGCGGTTGTAGTTGACGCCACGGGATCCTGTTTCTTGATTGGCTCGCGGTGTCATGAGGCGACATGATCTCCTGTGGAGGCGCATTTTGTTTACGAATCTTTCAGTATGAGCTCAAATGTCGCATTAGATTTTAGGAAGAATACATCGAATTTGAACGAATTAATAGGGTATGTATACATAAAGGATTTTTGTCAAATTTGGCCAAAAAATTATCATGCCCGTCTTACAACTTTTTTGTGTGCAATTAGCGCCACTTGTTTTAATGACAAAGGGTGAATACATTATTTTGCTTTTTCGCGACTCTCTGTCTGCATACATTTTGTAGAACTTGACAAACAACGTTGTTTGTACCTTGGTGGGGAGCATACACTGTATAATTGATGATGACGGAGGTTAAGGAAAGAGCGAATCGTTTTCGAACGCCTAAAACTACATGCGAGGAGAAGCTTTTAGCTGATGAAGCAGTTCCAGCTTCAACGAAATATAAAAACAAGTGGGTTTTGAACATTTTTCGAGAATTGCAGCTGCAAAGGGAGTTAAAAGTACCGGTTTTGAATCCTGGCGGTCTTTTCAAAGATTATGAATTGCACAAGGTATTAAAAGCATGTTTATTTCTTTCTTTATTTGTTGGTACAAATTATGAATATATACATCAATGTTGAGGGGGTTACGGAAACCCTTTCGGGCTTTTACAAGAGCCCCCAATTATTAGTTTAGGTTTGGTATCTTTCGACGTGCTGCAGATGCAGAAATGAAGAATGGCACCAAAGAAGGCCTTCATATCAAGTGCCAAAAGGATATGAAAGAATTTGTCAGCGCCGAAGAAGAAAATAAATTCTGGAGATTAATTTATTAGGAACAGGCTCAGCTGAGTCATTTCTATAATAGGAAGATCTTTGGCTTGCGCGGAGGGGATCATAGAAATATTGCAATAAATAATTTTGAGCTTGGTTCTAATTTTATTAAATTTGAGGGAAATTCATCAAAAGCATTTCATGGAGGTCTCGGTGATCCCAAATATATTCCTAGGGTGGTTAAACATGTTTGTCATGAAGAAGGTGTAAAACACGAACCTTGTCTTCTCGAAATATATCGATTGTACGTAGGCTTAGTGGAAATCGTTGGAAAGAATGGTAATGCATTTTACTACAAACCATCGAAAGTGAAATATGCTTTTGAAATATCTCCAGTTGGTATTAAGTACGGCGGTCAGGGAAAACCACGCAAAATATGGCAGAAGTTGAAAAATCGATTTCCTTCATTTTTTGCTCATAAATACCCATTAGGTAGGAAATATACCTGATGTAGGTTGTTTCCGCCAGAAGCCGTTTTCTTTTAAGAAAAATAAGATAATCGGTTTTCGTTTTCCGACACTCAAAATGTCCATAATTGAACCCTGAAATTCGCTACGATAAACTCTCCTCGCGTTCGCAAACCAAACAGAGCAGAGAAGTTGGACACTTTCTACCGGCAGAAAAACTATTTTTCGTTCACAGGATGATAAATTTACGGCTGTAGTGAAATTCACGAAACTGAAATAAATCCAAAATAAGCAAGAGGTTTTCAGTTTGAGACAAACTCAAATTTGGTAGCCACTTTCTATGGCATAACTCAACATGTGGTATAACTCCAAATTCCCTCAATCCTAATTAAGCACACATATAAAACATTGATCTAAACCATACCTGAAAATTGGCTTGGTTTAATTTTATTGAAGGCAGTCTCTCGAATACAGCATCGAATTCTGGCATATTTTGACAATTCGCCCATAACTTCGTGTCAACATAGTGCAATTTCGAAACGCACGGAATAAGCTTTTTAAGCCCCAAAAGCTCTCGTTTCTTCTTTCCTGTTGGTTTCCTATTATAACATCACTTCTCTCTCCAAAAATTGAGAGAAAGAAAGCGAAGCTGTTCGATTTTTACAGCCTCTTCGAAACGCATAACTCTGGCTTTGATATGTTACGTGATTGAACAACCTTAATAAGATCTTGCCAGATTTATGCGAGGCGCAGGCGTGAAGCGCAAAACTGCACATTGCCTGCGTGTCACATGTGCCTTCTCTCTTTTCAATGCTGGTGTAGAGGAAAAGCTTATACGCGAAAGAACAGGCCATCACTCAAATGCTTTATTGAAGTACGAAAAACCTACTGAAGAGAATGGCAAAGGTTTCCGCTTTACTCGGACCAAATGCAGTGCATAGTAGTAGCACTAACGATACTTGTAAGCCTGAGCAGGAAAAACAATTAAGTGGTTCTAAAAGTGATGTTGTATTTGACGCGGGAAATTTCCAGTCTTGTAATTTTCATATAATTAATTACTTTTCGAGTGAAACTAAATAAATGAATAGTGTAATTTTCATGTAATTAATTACTTTTGTAATGATACTAATTAAAAATTCAAGTGTCTTGATCAGTGTCTTGATCAGTTTTTGAACTAATCGGACGTATATTGATCTGTATTTTCATTGGGTATCAAGATACATGCACCTGACCACAATCAGTCGATCTGATTGGTTAATAACATTATGAATAATTTATGAGTTTGTGAAATATTTTTCCCGTGGCGATCATTTACGCAACACATCTGGCATATTTTTAGCCACTCTAACTTTGGACAAGGATATCTAAATAACCAGATGGAAATGTTTATGAAGCCCAGCAAAGTTCTTTGTTATAGGTGACTCCGGAGAAATGTCGGGCGCACTCGACTATTACAAACTTTGGGTCATAACATTTTCGGCTTTAATGCGATTGCCATAAAACTTTTGGAAAGATTGCAGCTATCATTTAGAAATAGTATTATATAATTCGATTTAACTAGGGGGAAATATTTTTAGCGATATTAGCGCTTAAGTGGACAGCACTTTTTGAACAAAATCGCACCCAGTGAAAAATTTTGCTGACAGATTTGTGTTGAATTTCTAGAATGAGCTTATATTGACTTAATGCATACCTTCACAGAGTTTCAGCAAAATCGTTGGAGCAGAAGTACGGAGGTAATAAGGCCATCTAAATTTAGCCCTGAAATTATCTTGAAGTTTTCTATACCTGATGCTCTTTGGTAAAACAAGCCACGAAACCGAATTTCTGGGAGAAGCCTTCCCAATGCTTGCTAAATCGGAGTGCCGAGACGATTTCCAATCGTGCAAACCATTAAAAAGTATTCACTAGTTCTGTGAACATTATAAAATGCTCGAAGACCTGCTCAAATATACAAAGTTGCGTCTTCCAACATTATTCGAAAATTATCCAACAGTTTTGTGTCAAACTCCTTCCACATGAATTTCAAGGTACTGCAATATTTTGGCATCGATTTTTGCGGCTGTTCCTGGTTTCAAATTGAAGAAATTGCTGTTGGATTATAAGCTACTCCCCATCTGAGCGCAGACGAAGCTGACGAGCAGTTTTGTTTATGAATACGAAATGAGCACGTGCGGCATTTATTCGAAGAATTCGCACCCTAAAAAGGGGGGCCGAAGTTTTTGTGCGTGCCGGCGACCCCAGGAGGGGAGGGAAGATGTACGCTCCATTAGAGGTTTCGACGGGTGGCAATGTACATCTTCCCTCCCCTCCCGGGTTCGCTGGCGCACATATTACTTCGGTCCCCCTTTTTAGGGTGCGAATTCTTCGAATAAATGCCGCACGTGCTCATTTCGTATTCATAAACAAAACTGCTCGTTAGCTTCGCCTGCGCTCAGATGCGGAGCAGCTTGAATCCAGCAGCAATTTCTCCAATTTAAAGTCGGGAACAGCCGCAAAAATTGATGCAAAAATATTACAGTACTTTGAAATTCACGTGGAAGGAGTATGACACAAAACTGTTGGATAATTTTCGAAAAATGTTGGAAAACGCAACTTTGGAGATTTGAGCAGGTCTTGAGCATTTTATAATGTTTACAGAACTAGTGAATACTTTTTAATGGTTCGCACGATTGGCAATCGGCTTGGCACTCCGATTTAGCAAGCATTGGGAAGGGTTCTCCCAGAAATTCGGGTTCGTGGCTTGTTTTGACAAAGAGTATCAGGTATAGAAAAGTTCAAGATAATTTCAGGGCTAAATTTAGATGGCCTTATCACCTCCGCACTTCTGCTCCAACGATTTTGCTGAAACTCGGTTAAGGTATGTATTAAGTCAATATAAGCTGATTACAGAAATTTAACACAAATCTATCAGCAAAATTTTTCACTGGGTGCGATTTTGTTCAAAACGTGCTGTCCACTTAAGCGCTAATATCGCTAAAAATATTTTCTCCTAGTTAAATCGAATTATATCATATTATTTCTGAATGATAGCTTTACTTTTTGCCAACGTTTTATGGCAATCGCATTAAAGCCGAAAAAGTTATAACTCAAAGTTTGTCATAGTCGAGTGCGCCCGACATTTCTCCGGAGTCACCTTAATTTTGTTCGCTATTCACACTGCATACATAATGAGCATCGCATATAAGATGAACAACAAACCATGAATAAATTGGCATTCGTAAGTGCAACGGCTCCGTCAACATGCTTGTGCATCTCGCTCTTTTGGACATTAAAGTCAAGCTGCAGCTGGAGACAGCATTATCGGCCGTCGATATATAAACTTGAGTGTTTCAGGTATTCCACAAATATGTATTTGAATGTATATTTTATTGGTAAATGTGGGCAAGTGCTCAAGAGTTTTGTATCTTGTAGAATGACACGCTCGACGGAAGGGTACAAAGACGACGAGATGAGTTGGTTCGAGCGAAGACGGCAGATGGAATTCACAGACGCTTCAGTGAAAATGGGGTGGACTTTCCACCGGTCATGTTGTAGTTTTGCTGCAGATGAAATTTAGACGTTTCAGTAGTCTTCCTTGTTCAGCCTCAGCGGAGCAGTGCGAAGGTCTGTTTGTTTGTCTGTTATGTCTCTCGCAGGAGCATGGTTTATTTGTGGCCGTGGTATATTTTCTCGGCCAGTGAGCACGCGGTCTACTGCCGATATAATTTTTTGTTTTGCAAAGTCGGAGCGAATTTTATACACGTTTTGTTGGCGGGTGTGAATATATTTTCGTTCTCTCAGTATGTGGGTTGTTTGCCGATATAGACGCTCGGGAGGTAATTTTATTTATTGATATACTTTAAGAATTGTGACGCTCAGTAGAAGCGTGGGGTGAGTTTTCACCAGATAATTTATACGCTCAGTAGAAGCGTGGGGTGAGTTTTCACCAGATAATTTGTGACGCTCAGTAGAAGCGTGGGGTGAGTTTTCACCAGATAATTTATGACGCTCAGTAGAAGCGTGGGGTGAGTTTTCACCAGATAATTTATGACGCTCAGTAGAAGCGTGGGGTGAGTTTTCACCAGATAATTTATGACGCTCAGTAGAAGCGTGGGGTGAGTTTTCACCAGATAATTTATGACGCTCAGTAGAAGCGTGGGGTGAGTTTTCACCAGATAATTTATGACGCTCAGTAGAAGCGTGGGGTGAGTTTTCACCAGGTAATTTATACGCTCAGTAGAAGCGTGGGGTGAGTTTTCACCAGATAATTTATACGCTCAGTAGAAGCGTGGGGTGAGTTTTCACCAGATAATTTGTGACGCTCAGTAGAAGCGTGGGGTGAGTTTTCACCAGATAATTTATGACGCTCAGTAGAAGCGTGGGGTGAGTTTTCACCAGATAATTTGTGACGCTCAGTAGAAGCGTGGGGTGAGTTTTCACCAGATAATTTATACGCTCAGTAGAAGCGTGGGGTGAGTTTTCACCAGATAATTTATGACGCCTCAGTAGAAGCGTGGGGTGAGTTTTCACCAGATAATTTATGACGCTCAGTAGAAGCGTGGAGTGAGTTTTCACCAGATAATTTATGACGCTCAGTAGAAGCGTGGGGTGAGTTTTCACCAGATAATTTATGACGCTCAGTAGAAGCGTGGGGTGAGTTTTCACCAGATAATTTATGACGCTCAGTAGAAGCGTGGGGTGAGTTTTCACCAGAGAATTTATGACGCTCAGTAGAAGCGTGGGGTGAGTTTTCACCAGATAATTTGTGACGCCTCAGTAGAAGCGTGGGGTGAGTTTTCACCAGATAATTTGAGACGCTCAGTAGAAGCGTGGGGTGAGTTTTCACCAGAGAATTTATGACGCCTCAGTAGAAGCGTGGGGTGAGTTTTCACCAGAGAATTTATGACGCTCAGTAGAAGCGTGGGGTGAGTTTTCACCAGAGAAGTTATGACGCTCAGTAGAAGCGTGGGTCGAGTTTTCACCAGAGATTTTATGACGCTCAGTAGAAGCGTGGAATGAGTTTTCACCGTTGAATTTATGACGCTCAGTAGAAGTGTTGGGTGAGTTTTCACTGGAGACTTTACGGCGCTCTGTAGAAGCGTCTGATGCTCGGTAGCAGCGTGGCGTGAATTTTTCTCCGGACTATTTATGACGCTCAAGTAAGGGATTATGTGCGACGGAAACGTATTAGTTTTCAGTTTACTGTTTTTATTTTTTGATATGGAACTGGAGTTCTATTGTGAAATGTGACTTTCAATTATGATTTCATGCCAATTTGCAAGTAATGAGAAGTGATGAAATGTGATTTGTTGACTATTAACTCACGGTATATTCATTGAAGCAATTTGCTCTTTGTTTGTTTGTTTATTTTGAGATTGAAAGGTGAGTTGGAAAAACTTCACCAGACGGTGGACCCATTGACCAAGTGTACCATGTGTACATTAGAGTGCTCAATGACAGTCCAAATGGGACCATAAAAGTAATCATGGAATTTTCTGAATGTTCACTGAAGTTAATTGTTAGCTGTATTATAATAAAGATGATGTGAACTGAACTTGTTTTGGTATTGGATTGTTCTTTGGTTACTTTGAATGACTATTCAGTCAGTCTCAGGGTTTTGATGGCTTTGAAAAAGGGCATCTAAATCAACCCCCCCAGGATCCCTGGGTCAAAGCTGTCATCTCTCTGCTGACTTGGCGGGTTTTCTTTTCTCGCGACCCCTATGTTTTAATATTTCTTATAAGAAATTATATTCTGGGCTTGGGAATTTTGATGAAGGATTTGACCAAAAATTTCCCATTAAGGGACCAGTGTCCATTGGGTGGATTATATGGGAAACCCCGTCGCAATCGGCAGGGGGATGACAGCGAATTGTACGCTTGAAAGTTAAGTAGAGTACGGCGAGGTCTTTGGTAATGTTACTGAATTACTCTTCCGAGACCCTGATCATTTTAGAGCTGGGAGTTGCATTGTAACGTATTGCACTGGGAAAAGATGGCGGAACATAATCCTTTGATAAGGCAAACAGAGGTTCTGGAGTGGATAAGGGGAAAGGTTTTCCATTTCCCCATATTAATATTCAGACTAGATGTTTGTTCCCTCAGCGGTCCGGCTAAATGATATTCCTCCGGCGCTCTGTTGCGCTATCGATCGACGGTTGTGTTTCATGAACGTATGCATCCATGTCTGAGGAATTTCGATTCCACCATGCCGTCTTATGTGTATAGCCTCTTTAACCTTACGAATGTACCAATGAGGGTCTCTGTCAATACACGTAACCTCCTTCCGGCACCTACTATCGATACGTTTATAAAAGCGATTCTACGTCAATGATCAGTGATGGGAGATAGCGGGTAATCTTCTGTCTACCCAACAAGAACAATGTGAAATGGATTATTTTTTCAAGAACAATATGAAGCATACGAAGCCAAGATGGCCGTAAGTAGAGCTGTCCGCTTACAAGAGTGCCGTTCAGAGAGTTTCGATTGTAATCAGTTATTCCTAAACGGTAGCGAGACTAGTGTAGCTGGTACTCGTGCAACCATCTCTCCTTATCAATCGCATATTTTCCGTTCAAACTGTTATATAGTCACCAGTCTCAAGTTTTGGGGTCAGGTTTGCGAGTGAAGTTTGGGACTAAGCTTTGGGAGAGATTTGGGTGTGAGCTTTGGGAGTGAGTAGTTTGGGAGTGATATTTGGGAGTGAGATTTGGGAGTGAGGTTTGGGAGTGAGATTTGGGAGTGAGATTTGGGAGTGAGGTTTGGGGTAGGTTTTGAGGATTAATGGAGTATAACAATGATGAGATTGGATCCAATAGGCATAATATATATAATTACATGTTTTGGAGATAACGGTAGTGGTGTTTGGTCTCGATAGCATACCATCAATGGTCTCTTTGTGGTCGGATGTAAGTATTGGGGGATTTTAAGAGCCCATTGATGGTATTCTGAGCTGTGAAGTATAAGATTCCAGGAAGTTGGGAGCCGAATTTTCCCCAATCTTAATAAGATGCGATAATTGTTGCATCGCATCTTATTAAGATTGGGGAAAATTCGGCGACACGATAAGAGTCGCAGTGCAAATGAGAAACACATGGGTGGGTGGGTGGGGCAAGAAAATGTTGTACTAGCCATTACCCTTAAGCGTAATGAACACCCTCAACACACCCCTATGAACATTCTACAAACTACCAGTCACTCTGCACTTAGTATATTCCCTATGCCGTTGCACTTACGAATGCCAATTTATTCATGGTTATTGTTGTTCATCTTATATGCAATGCTCATTATGTATGCAGTGTGAATAGTATACTATTTTGGGGGTTGACCGTGCACAAAACCTGACAAAATACAATAGGTGGTTACGTGTGTTCAAGCAACTAACCAATAGAAACGTTGCGATTACGTAATTCATGCATAGTGTATGAGCGCAAAAAAAAAGATGTGCACGGTCGTGGACCTTCCAACATAAATCTTGGCTTCTTTGTTTGCTCCTTTGAAGTTTGCCGGAATTCGATCTTAACCATTTCCCTCTATTAACTATGAAATAACCAATCCGAATTTCTAAAAAGCCTGACACTGTTTTATTGATTGATGCCTTGTGTATAACACTGTGGAGGAATTTCATTCATGCCACGGCATTTCATACTCGATAAATTCAATTGCACATCCCTTGAACATTTGCGGGCTTACCAGCCCCTGACACTTCGTAAAAGAAGAAATCGCTGAAGTTATATTTTTATTGAAAGCTACAGTTACTAAGATTTCTATTGACATATAGTTTGGTAACGTTCTCTTGAAACTGGCGCGTGTACGAATTTTTTTTCCGAAGGACACTCGGGAAGGTTGGAAGTATCCTTAAAACACTTAAACTGTCGAAATGACAAGAAGCAAACATGTAAATATCAACAACAAACACGGAATGATCGATGATCGAGGACTATCCTATCTGACCATTTGACACAAAAATAACGTTCGCAAATGAAGGATATGCATGCGTAGCACACTTTAACAGAGCCTACGTTTATTTTCGTACGGCTTTTACAATACATCGAGTTTACAATTTTTTGTATGACTCAATCTGCATTTGTGTTTGTTTTGTAGGTTTTTAAGGCGCTGTTATTTCAGTTTACTTGTTTTGGTTTCATTTTGATCAGAACATCGAAAAACAGGACACGGTAAGTGTATTTCTTGCTTCAAACTGTAAGTTGCTTAGCTGAAAGCTCTGCATATTGATAGGGATGTTCAATAATCTAAATTTCAGAGATTGATTGCATGACACGCGTGACTAATAATTACATGTTCGTTGGAGTGTAAAGGGCTTAAAATAGGTCACGCGATTTAAAAGTCACGGGAATAAACGTCCACAGGAAGTAACTGAGTTGGGTTTTCAGGTGGTAGAATCGATCTGCTGAACTTTATCTTTCTTTATTTTCTTCAGGAAAAGTTGCTGTTGTTGACGCATATTGATGTTTGCTTCATTGTGATTACCCAACAAGATTGGTGAGTACAAACATGTTACTGTTTTATGATTATTATTGTTTTGAGGTGCTTTGGCCTAATGGTTAGCGTATTGGACTCCGTATCGAGCGGTCTGGGTTCGAGTCCTGGCCGGGAGAATTGTGTTGTGTTCTTGGGCAAGACACTTAACTCTCACTTAATTCGCATTTATACTCTTGGGTGGAGACAGTGGAGAGAGGCACTGGCTCTCCACCCAGGAGTATAAATGGCTACCGGCGACAAAATGCTGGTGCTGGACTAGCACCCCACACAGGATGGTAGCAATACTCCTATAGTCGCTTTATAATACGGAAACCGGGAGATTCTCCGGCGGTGTGGGTCAGTTTGGTCGTAGTACTTTTGTGAGCTTGTGGTTATTTACATTTGATTTATACTGACAAATAAGCTGGAAATATCAATCACTCATCACACAATCAGGTTTGACGACCACATTTTGCAAAAGTCAGACTGTTTTTGGACATAAGGTTCAAGCTTTAGTATGATGAATGAGAATAATAGACCCTTAGCAGAACCGTGTCACGCGACCTTCTAAAACATATAAAAATATGGTAGTAACAAAATGGTGCCGAAATTAGTAAGGTTGTCAATTTCACCGATGTTCAAGTTTGGGTTTTTAGACCTTTTTATTTTGGTTTGAAAGTTTGAAAATTTTAAAGAACATTTAAAAATGATTTTAGGATAAAATATATTATAAAAGTTCCATAATATATAGTTTTGTCGTCATACTCGCCATCCGGGTTATTATGTATGAAACAGGTTTCTGGATGGCAAGCCTTGCCGTGATTGATATAAAGTCACGTGTCAGGTTTCTGTAAAAGATCTATCGTAATGTCTGACAACAATTACTGTGTTTGAATTTACTTTTATCAGGTTTACAGAAGAGAGTATCATGCACAGTATAGAGGAAATACCAGAAGCCATCTTTATAGCCGTAGTTGTTGCTACATTCCTTCTCAACACCGGTCGCCGTCTGAAGGCCATCGAGTTATGTAACGAATGTTTAATTATCCTAAATGATAAACGTCAGGGCATGTCAGAAACATTGGCCAATATTGTTTGTTTGCGTATCTATTATGTAATGTTTCGGTCGTACTCTGTTATCGCTGATTGCACAAATGCAATCCAATACGGGAGTAAAGCTCTTGTCTTATTCCCCGAATGTAGCGAAAAAGCCAGTGTTGCCATAGAAATGGCAGAAATATATCGGAGTCAAAATAAACATATAGAGGCAAAAGAACTTTATGAGAGAGCAATCAATATCTTGAAAGAAATTGGCGACAGTAAAGGAGAAGCAGGAATTTATGAAAAATTTGGAACTATGCTGTATGACCCTGGAGAATTTGTCAAGGCTAAGGAATATTTCGAGAAAGCACTTGTGATCAGAAAAGCGATCGGTGACAAAAAAGGAGAAGGATCATGTTACGGAAACCTAGGCAGTGTGTTTTATTATCTCGGTGAATATCTCAAGGCTAAGGAATATCTCGAGAAAGCAGTTGTGATCAGAAAAGCGATCGGTGACACAAATGGAGAAGCAACATGTTACGGAAAACTAGGAACTGTGTTTCTTTCTCTCGGTGAATATCTCAAGGCTAAGGAATATTTCGAGAACGCACTTGTGATCAGAAAAGCCATCGGCGACAGAGAAGGAGAAGGAGCAGATTACGGAAACCTAGGCAGTGTGTTTTATTATCTCGGTGAATATCTCAAGGCTAAGGAATATTACGAGAAAGCACTTGTGATCAGAAAAGCGATCGGTGACAAAAAAGGAGAAGGAACATGTTACGGAAACCTAGGAAATGTGTGTCTTTCTCTCGGTGAATATCTCAAGGCTAAGGAATATTTCGAGAACGCACTTGTGATCAGAAAAGCGATCGATGACAAAAAAGGAGAAGGAACATGTTACGAAAACCTAGGAAATGTGTTTTATTCTCTCGGTGAATATCTCAAGGCTAAGGAATATCACGAGAAAGCACTTGTGATCAGAAAAGCGATCGGTGACACAAATGGAGAAGCAACATGTTACGGAAAACTAGGAACTGTGTTTCTTTCTCTCGGTGAATATCTCAAGGCTAAGGAATATTTCGAGAACGCACTTGTGATCAGAAAAGCCATCGGCGACAGAGAAGGAGAAGGAGCAGATTACGGAAACCTAGGCAGTGTGTTTTATTATCTCGGTGAATATCTCAAGGCTAAGGAATATTACGAGAAAGCACTTGTGATCAGAAAAGCGATCGGTGACAAAAAAGGAGAAGGAACATGTTACGGAAACCTAGGAAATGTGTGTCTTTCTCTCGGTGAATATCTCAAGGCTAAGGAATATTTCGAGAACGCACTTGTGATCAGAAAAGCGATCGATGACAAAAAAGGAGAAGGAACATGTTACGAAAACCTAGGAAATGTGTTTTATTCTCTCGGTGAATATCTCAAGGCTAAGGAATATCACGAGAAAGCACTTGTGATCAGAAAAGCGATCGGTGACACAAATGGAGAAGCAACATGTTACGGAAAACTAGGAACTGTGTTTCTTTCTCTCGGTGAATATCTCAAGGCTAAGGAATATTTCGAGAACGCACTTGTGATCAGAAAAGCCATCGGCGACAGAGAAGGAGAAGGAGCAGATTACGGAAACCTAGGCAGTGTGTTTTATTATCTCGGTGAATATCTCAAGGCTAAGGAATATTACGAGAAAGCACTTGTGATCAGAAAAGCGATCGGTGACAAAAAAGGAGAAGGAACATGTTACGGAAAACTAGGAAAGGTGTTTCTTTTTCTCGGTGAATATCTCAAGGCTAAGGAATATTTCGAGAACGCACTTGTGATCAGTAAAGCGATCGGTGACAAAAAAGGAGAAGGAACATGTTACGGAAACCTAGGAAATGTGTTTCTTTCTCTCGGTGAATATCTCAAGGCTAAGGAATATCACGAGAAAGCACTTGTGATCAGAAAAGCGATCGGTGACAGAG
Organism: Desmophyllum pertusum; assembly: GCA_029204205.1. Lineage (NCBI taxonomy): Eukaryota > Metazoa > Cnidaria > Anthozoa > Scleractinia > Caryophylliidae > Desmophyllum > Desmophyllum pertusum. The sequence goes on from MU827352.1 coordinate 360,662, forward strand.
AAGGAGAAGGAGCAGATTACGGAAACCTAGGCAGTGTGTTTTATTCTCTCGGTGAATATCTCAAGGCTAAGGAATATCACGAGAAAGCACTTGTGATCATAAAAGTGATCGGTGACAAAAAAGGAGAAGGATCATGTTACGGAAACCTAGGAAATGTTTTTCTTTCTATCGGTGAATATCTCAAGGCTAAGGAATATTTCGAGAAAGCACTTGTGATCAGAAAAGCGATCGGCGACAGAGAAGGAGACGGAGCAGATCACGGAAACCTAGGCAGTGTGTTTCATTCTCTCGGTGAATATCTCAAGGCTAAGGAATATCACGAGAAAGCACTTGTGATCAGAAAAGCGATCGGTGACAAAAAAGGAGAAGGATCATGTTACGGAAACCTAGGAAATGTGTTTCTTTCTATCGGTGAATATCTCAAGGCTAAGGAATATTTCGAGAAAGCACTTGTGATCAGAAAAGCGATCGGCGACAGGGAAGGAGAAGCAGCAGATTACGGAAACCTAGGCAGTGTGTTTTATTCTCTCGGTGAATATCTCAAGGCTAAGGAATATCACGAGAAAGCACTTGTGATCAGAAAAGCGATCGGTGACACAAATGGAGAAGCAACATGTTACGGAAACCTAGGAAATGTGTTTCTTTCTATCGGTGAATATCTCAAGGCTAAGGAATATTTCGAGAAAGCACTTGTGATCAGAAAAGCGATCGGCGACAGAGAAGGAGAAGGAGCAGATTACGGAAACCTAGGCAGTGTGTTTTATTATCTCGGTGAATATCTCAAGGCTAAGGAATATCACGAGAAAGCACTTGTGATCAGAAAAGCGATCGGTGACACAAATGGAGAAGCAACATGTTACGGAAACCTAGGCAATGTGTTTCTTTCTATCGGTGAATATCTCAAGGCTAAGGAATATTTCGAGAAAGCACTTGTGATCAGAAAAGCGATCGGCGACAGAGAAGGAGAAGCAGCAGATTACGGAAACCTAGGCAGTGTGTTTATTTTCTCGGTGAATATCTCAAGGCTAAGGAATATCACGAGAAAGCACTTGTGATCAGAAAAGCGATCGGTGACACAAATGGAGAAGGAACATGTTACGGAAACCTAGGAACTGTGTTTCTTTCTCTCGGTGAATATCTCAAGGCTAAGGAATATTTCGAGAACGCACTTGTGATCAGAAAAGCGATTGGTGACAAAAAAGGAGAAGGAACATGTTACGGAAACCTAGGAAATGTGTTTCTTTCTCTCGGTGAATATCTCAAGGCTAAGGAATATTTCGAGAAAGCACTTGTGATCAGAAAAGCCATCGGCGACAGAGAAGGAGAAGCAGCAGATTACGGAAACCTTGGAACTGTGTTTCAATCTCTGGGTGAATATGGCAAGGCTGAAGAAAATCTCGAGAAGGCACTCTCTATAAGTAAAGATATCGGTGATCGTCAAAAAGAGTTACGCTGCCTTTGCAATGTTTCATTCGTGAAGTTATCGCAAGGAAAACCAATCCAGGAAGTATCCCGCTGTCTGTTTCAAAGTATTGACAAATGCGAGAATTTGCGAGATGTTCTTGTAGACAACGATCAATTTAAGATATCTTTTCAGATCTTAACATTTCTCCCTACCAACATCTTTCTGCATTGTTTTGCGCCACTGGAAATAGTGATCAGGCTATTTATGTTGTAGAGCTAGGACGGGCTAGAGCCCTGGCAGACTTGATGACATCTCTGTACTGTGCTGAAAAGCAAATCTCATCTGATACGCAATCGTGGGTTGGCATCGAAAGTATCATGAAGAAAGAAAGTAACTGTACTTGTCTATACATCGCTTATTATGGTCAAAGTGTTTTCTTGTGGATTCTCAGAACAAGCGGAGTCGTTACTTTCCGAAGAATATCAGTCAATGAATACTTTCCTCACGTCGGATCAGTTTCCAATTTGGATGATTTTTTCGGTAAAAGCTTCCGCAGCTTTGGTATTTTACCCGAGGATGATTGCGAAGATCGATCTTTAAATGGCATTCAAACCAAAGTGAACCCATCCCAGCAAGAGAGCTCATCAGCTTTGCAACTTGTTGAGGCTGACGAAGAAGGAAGCCAAGTTTCCGAAGCGATTCTTCATTTGTCAGTTTACAGAATGATCATCGCTCCTGTGGCTGACTTACTTGAGGAGCCCGAAATCATCATCGTTCCTGATCGCTCCTTGTACCAAGTTCCATTTGCAGCATTAACTGACGAAAGTGGGAAGTATTTATCGGAGACTTTCAGGATCCGCATTGTTCCTTCTTTGACGACTCTGAAGCTCATTCAGAACAGTCCAGCAGACTATCACAGTCAAACTGGTGCACTGATAGTGGGTGATCCTAAGGTTGGTCAGGTGTTTTACAAGGGATGTCTTGAAAACTTCAAGCCATTGCCTTGTGCAAGAAAAGAAGCAGAGATGATCGGACGACTGCTGGGTTTTGAGCCTTTGCTAGGAAGGAGGCAACAAAGCAGGCGGTACTTCAAAGGCTGCATTCAGTAAGTCTGATACATATTGCTGCTCATGGCAACGCCGAAAGAGGAGAAATTGCCCTATCCCCTTTACGCACCACTCATCCTATTCCACAAGAAAAAGACTACCTATTGACAATGTCAGACATTTCACAAGTGCAACTGCGGGCCAAACTGGTAGTACTTAGCTGTTGTCACAGTGGACAAGGACAGATCAAAGCAGAGGGAGTTGTTGGAATCGCTCGAGCGTTTTTAGGATCCGGTGCACGCTCGGTGTTGGTGGCACTGTGGGCCCTGGAAGACAGAGCAACAGAGCAGTTGATAAGTCGTTTCTACGAGCACCTTGCTCGTGGGGAAAGTGCCAGTGAATCCCTTCACGAGGCCATAAAGTGGATGAAAGCTAACGGCTATCCTAAGGTTTGTGACTGGGCACCTTTCATGCTGATTGGAGATAACGTGACATTTGAATTTGGAAAATAAAGGTAAGTTTAATTTAGTTCATTTAATTTAGGTGGTCTAATGTTTAGCGCGTTGGACTCCGGATGGAGCGGTCCGGGTTCGAGCCCTGGCCGGGGCATTGTGTTCTTAGGCAAGATGTTTCACTCTTCCAGTGCCTCTCCTCCCAGGAGTAAATGGGACCGATCAATTACCAGGGCAATCTGACAAAATGCTGGGGGGTTACCTGCAATGGACCATCATCCCAACCAGGGGGAGTAGCGATACTCCAGGTCGCTTCATACTATTGGCACTGGTGTTAAATGATAAGCCACTTGAATTGGCTTGTAGACAAACTTTAGTCTTTTGTTAATTTCGAGTAGAAACATTTCATATTTTGGGTTTTAAGAAGTCAACTAACTGTGTGAGATAATAATTATAATTTAGATTTTGTTACAAGTAACAAAGAAACAATTACACCGCAGGTTCCGTGTCATTCTAACTTTATTGTTACCTTATGGCACTGAATTAGCCTCATACAACGGACAAGATAACACCAATTCTATCAGCGAGCTGAGTTGTTAGAATTGAAGAGGATACGCTCAACTGCATTTCAAAAATACGCGGAATCTCAGCTTTTGCTCGATGTTTACCCGTGCTATGTTACTCCTCCCTTTTGAGACGGCGATCTGCTGCAGGCATGTTGCTAGCAATGCAGGTGTTTTGTGGGCGAGTGATGGTTTATCTCGTTCGGTTGGCGGGGAAGAGAGGCGGGGAAGGGGGGAAAATCTCCCTCTCCCCATCCCCCTCACTCGCCTTTCTGCCTGATTTCTACTACCTTGTCCGATCTTTTTTGCTCGCCCCAGTCCTCAATGTTTCCCAATCCAAGACGGCGGCTGATAGACACTCGATGGAATATTCAACGCTCGCTCGCCCAAAATACGGCCTGTACTACAGGCTAGCATGCATGGTGCCTATCGTCATATGCACGGGAATTATTTCCATTCCCTCTAATGCTATATCCGTGCATGCCGCGACCTCTCTACTTAATTTATGTTTTGTTATACAGTACTTGTATAATTTTTAATAGTGGTTTCTTTTAAGGGGCTTCTGTATTTCGTAACATAGCCTTTCGGCAGTTTCGGGCCGGGAACCCGGAGGGGGTGGGGACTCCCATGCGAAAGAGGCGGGGATGTTCGTCGTCTCTTTTAGGGGTGTAAATTACGGATTTTGGTCTCACTTAGGGTGTTCAGGACATGATGCCAATAATTTAAGCCATCAAGGTATCGTTTAGGGTTGCACGCGAAGAAAGAGAAAACGTCATCATACTGCGTTGGTGGTCTTCAGCGATCATGTATGAAATCTGGTGTCTTGTTGGAGTCAAATAAAGCTTGAACCACGCCCAGATTGGCCGCAGATACTTTAGGGGTTTTATTCACACTAATTTTCCGACAAGCATCTCCGCCCCTTTCACATGGGTGTCCTCCCCCCGGGCTGGAAAGACGGAAGAGAACTGGCGCCTAAGATACATACTGTCTTTACTCAGTATAGTAGTCGCGAACGCACCACAATATGTATACAATCGTAACACCATTTTCATTAAATTGTGTTTATCTTCTTTTTTTGTGTTGCTAGTGTTTTACAAAGAAAGAAAGAAAGAAAGAAAGAAAGAAAGACATGATCAAATAAAGGAATTGATCCAGACGTAAAGCAAGCAATTACCTGAGAAATGTATTACAAGTGATAGTTTGTGAATACTTTGTTTCATAACTTTTTACATGTAATCAATAGTGAACATATAGCGGATATTTTTTACATCAATTTCTTTAATTATTATATTTACAAGATCGAAATAGTTATTATGATGAAAAGAGGGTGACAGGAAGATACAAACAATGGAGTTTAAACTAGTGTTTTGGTCTAATTAGTTTTAAAAGATTTTTGGACTTTTATTTACTAGCCTGTGTGCAGACCTCTCCGTGAAGCAAAGGAAATAGGAGACTTCTGCACGCAGGCCAGTAATTTCATCATACACACTTTCACATTTTTCAATTTTCCATCGCACAGTTACATATAGTGTAATCGTGTAATATTTATGATTTGAAATAACCCCCCCCCCCCCCCTCTATATTAAGCCCCCCTCTCTAATATATATAGTTTTGTGTGGGCGTATACGAAGTATGAGTCAACACAGTGTAAAGAAATGCACTCTTTTTTTGTAAGAATGTATATTTTTCATGCCCAAGCTGAATATTGTTATTTTTTTGCCGATTTTTGGCTGAAAATATTCTTAATATAGTATTATATTGTATTATGCTTTTAACTCTCTATTAATGTTATTCATTTGTTATTTAATATCTGACTTTATAAAAATAATATAGATTAGATCCTGAACATGCTATGCTCTGATTGGCTAAAAAGCCATGTTTTTATTAGAGTTTAGAAAACAGCTGTCATATAAACGGCATGGAATATTTAACAAATAGATTCCATTATTTTGGCTGTGCATTTGTACTCTACTAGCTGTACAGATGACGTCACAAGAACAAAAAAGTACGCCATAAGACACAAGTCGAGTGGCGCAACTGTAGCTTGTGGATCCACTAGCTGCTTTTCTAGACCTAGAGCATGCATCATTTCCATTTATAAAATAAACAAGATACTACGCGCGCTCTGATTCGCTCAAAACTATTACCTTAACTCTATGGAAACATAGAAAAAGATAATAGTCAAGAGCGGTTTTTGATTGAGTGTCGTAAATTGCTGTCATATAAACGGCATGGAATTTTCCTGTGAATTCAGTTACAAATATATTCCATTTGGCTGTGCGTTTTACGTTAATTTGTAATCTTACAGATGAAGTCAAACGGTGAGAAGAAAAAAGTATGCCATGAGACGCAGTCGAGCGGCGTAATTGCAGCTCATGGATCCTCATGCATCCACTGGCTGCTTTTCTAGACCTCAAGCGTGTATCATTTTCTTTTATGAAATTAACAAGATACTACGTGCGCTCTGATTGGCTCAAAACCATTTACCATAACTCTATGGAAACATAGAAAATTACTTCGTGCTTTTATTTCATAAAAACAATAGAAAACGTTTTCCCTGTTTCCATAGAGTTATGGTAACACGAGTGAAGTTTGGGAAAACAAGAAATAAACAAACAAGAGCCGCAGGCGAGTGTTTCCACAGCAATTTCGAGTTCTCCCAAACTTCACGAGTGTTTTTGAGAAAAAAGAAAAAAAACATAACTCTATGGAAACAGGGAAAATGTTTTTCTATTTCGTATATATAACATAGAAAACCATATTTTATTAGTTTAATAAAACAAGGAAAACTCTGTTCATTTATTGTTTTGTGCCTTAATGTTGTCATATACATGTATACTACGTAATACAACACAAGATAATAGAGCGGTTTTCAATTGAGTATCGTAAATCTAAGACCAAATTAAGCAATGAGTACAACGGCCAATCACAACCAACGAAAACGAGGAACGCGCAGGAAAACGCGTGTGACCAAGTCGCGATTGGTTTTGGTTTTGCATCTGATTGGTTGATTTACGTAGGTGGCGCGAGTTTTTTAAACCAATCAGAGAGCGTAGTAAAGCAAAGCTAAAGCAATTCAGTGATAACTTTCGACACTCGACTGAAAATCGCTCTAAAAGTGTAGGACTATAGTGAGCTCTTCCATCGTCTCCCATTGTCTGACTCAATGGAGTCTAAAAGAAAACAACCAAAACGAACTAGTTACCGGTAATAATATTACTGTTAAGGGGTTAATGACTTGGTTTAGTGTCCACTTTTCAATAAGCACCCCTCAACCCTAATTTTGATACTGTAATATTAAAATCCGCACTAAACGTACCGCTCAAAAGTAAGTTATTACCACCTCTCGTCTCGTTTTTCGCGAGAAGCGTCTCGTTTATCTCGAGACGCGTCTCGTTCCTCTCGAGACGCGTCTCGTTTCTCGCGAGACGCATCTCGTTTATCGATCTCGAGACATGTCTCGTTTCTCTCCAGACGCCTCTCCAGACGCGTCTCGTTTCTCTCAGACGTGTCTCGTCAGTCTCGCGATGCAGAGTCCTTCACTTATAAATAAGTGACATTTTAAATTCAGCAGTTTCGTCCTTTTTGTGCCGATTCACTGAACAGTTATGACAAAATTTATAACAGTACTTTCACAAAGAAATTTCTTATTCACTAAATAAATTGTTTTACTAGCGATGAACGTTTAAAGTCACCAAAATAATCGCACGACGTAAAATATGATATAATTAGTCTGTTTTCTCGGAATGTCGAGAAACCCGTGCATTCTCGTCCCCAGAGCTACGCGTTTTTTTTAAATGTTGTGACCAGTAGCTCTGGGGACAGTAAAAAATACGAATTTTTGGATTGGCTGATGAAAACTGCATGCGTAATGAGGAAAAAAAATAACACACTAGTGCGCACGGCATTCTGCTTCCGGTTTCCTCGAAAAATGGCGCCCGCGTATATCTAGGCTGCGATCGCGCGCGAGCAGGCTCACAATGTATCGATCGCTTGCGATCGCTTGTTTTGTTCTTGGACACCATTTTGTTGCTTGGCTGTAGCAAAGAAGCAGAGGGTATTTGTTTAAAATTCGAACGTTATAAACCACGATGAGCCAATTCTGACAGTTCTGCCCAGACGATGCATTCCCAAGGAAATTTGTCTTCGCTACAAGACCTTACAAAGTTCAGGGGCACCCAACGACAAACGTTTCCTGTAGGTGTCGGAACGTCATTTTTACGTTATAACTGTGCTTTTTGTGCAGTTTAATGGCTTATTTTTAAACGCTAAGAAAAATGTATCTTTTCGGATACGTTAGCCGGACTTTCATACTTCAGAAAATTTTAGGGATTGAAATTTTATTTCCCGAATTTATGAGCTGCTTTTGCCTTTCCGAAAATCCTAGCTGGCCTGTCTTTGTACCTAAAACGACATTTTTATCTCTCCGAAAACAAAAGGCATTAATTTTCCCATATTAAGAAAGTTCGAGATGACATTTCCCCAACCGAATATCTGAGGCGATTATAGGCCTTCCGAACAGATATTCCACCGAAACGATCCGTTGGGTGCTCCTGAAAGTTGGACAGTCTTTGCGGTAGAAATACGAATACAAGATCAAGAAATTCGTCAACATTTGACTGTACACAATGTATCACGTCCCTAAAAAGCCGATCCTTTTTTCTGCTATATGACTGCGTTTTAAGGTACTCTGTTTATGCTAGAATTGAGTCTTGTTGGGAAAAATGTTCTCTGTTGTTCAGTTTGGTCTTGGTGGAATTTGAACAAAAATGGTATGTAACTTAATATACAGTTCACTGTGATTTATATTGCCATTTATATTAGTACACGCAGAATAATAATGTACAGCCCTTGGCACTGCTTATTTTCAAATAGAACATTGTTTATATAATCTTAGTTGCCATTTCCTTTATTCCTATGATTTCTCTCTCTCTTCCCAGAGGAAATTAGATCCTGATCAGTATAAGAAGTTCTAAATGTCACCTCTTATAGTTCAGTGAAATACTAATGTTTAACATGTCTGACCATTCATTTGTTATACAGGGGTGGGCTGGAGGAAAATGTAACAAATTATACCCAAAAAATTTCCCTGCCCCCCTTGAATTTTAAATCTTTTTTCAAGACCCCCCAATCATCTTGAGTTATACAGTGAACTCTCTCAAAGCGCACACCACTATAAGGTGGACACCTCTCAAAGGCAGACATGGCTGGCTGGCTTATCCTGGCCGAATTTAACTTGCCTGTCTCAACTGAATTCTCTGTAAGGTGGACACCTCTCTTAGGCAGACTAGAGCTGGTCCCGAGGGTGTCTGCCTTATGGCCTGTTTACATGGATGAAATGAATGTTTTATTTCCATTAACCGTCTTACTGCAACAAAGTGTTATTTCTGTCGAATGAGCTTGTGAAGAAGACTGAAATAAATATTTTGTCGGCACGAAACACAACATGGCCTGGGTTCCAGGCCGGGGAATCATGAGTAGTTACGTAAGCGTATATAACGTTGGGTATAGCACGTGATGGTCATCTAGGCCTCGGAACCAACCGAGTTATAAGGGCCTGTTTACATGGAGGGAGGGTGACCCGGGTACCCGGGTCACCCTCCCAGCCGGGCTAAAATATAGCCCGCCTTTACATGGGCGGGCTATTAGGGCGGGCTATCATATAGGCGAGCTATCTTTTTTGGCGGGCTCTTGTTTTGGCGGGCTCATGTTTTGGCGGACTTTTTTTATTGCAACGGCGCGATTTATTAAGCACTACATAACAAACATGGCAGCAAGAATAAAGGCTATAGCGGCGATTTTGCTGTTTTTATCGCTTGTTCCGCCATTATCGTGGGTTTTCCAAGTCAACAGAGATAGCCCGCCTAGGCGGGTGACCCGGGTTTGACCGTTTACATGCAGAAAAGATAGCCCGCCTAGCCGGGTGACCCTGGCAAGCAGACAGGGTGACCCAGGTAGGCGGGTGACCCTGTCTGTCATGTAAACACTTCAGTGTGCTTTGTAAAGAAATGTATGAAAAGTTGGCCCTCCCAGGGTAGCCCGGCTAGGAGGGTGACCCGGGTACCCGGGTCACCCTCCCTCCATGTAAACAGGCCCTTAGAGAGAGTTCACCGTATTTGAGAACTCCCTCCCCCATCTTCCGCACCTTCCCCACAATCTAAAACCCAGAAAAAAACCCAGTGATTTTAGTGAAGAATGACAGTTTAAAGCCCAGGGGGTTTGTGGTGACTTTTTGAGGGTGAAAGATTTTGGTAAGAACCTTTTTTGGGGAGGGGGGATTACAAAAAGAGTAACCCAGGGTTCTCATATCGAGAGTTCCGTTTGTTGTTTCCCTGAACAAAAATGTATTGCTCCCCAATTTCAAAGAATGACTGCAGTCTGACATACATATGCTTGACGAATAAAGAAGGGTGGACCCAAAAACTGTCTGAAATTCTATTTATTTATTTTTTTTTAATTCCTTTGATGAATTATTAATGAGTTTGAGAATTTCATTCTCAACAACATAATTATTTTCAACAACATAATATACAACATTTGTTCTAAAAAGTAAGCAACTGGCATATTTTAATCATGATTCATATTATAATAATCAATCATGTTCTTGCATAGAGTGTAACATTAAAAGACTGTTTTTGTTGTTGTCATCTTTACTTGTATATTTATCTCCGCCACTTGCTTCCTCCAATCCCCGGGAGGGAGGGTACTCAACGAAAATTTGGGTGGGTGTGTGTGGCGCGCTTCTACAAACCCTTACCCTATTTCAGACCAAAATATGTGATTTTCCTTACCCTATTTCAGACCTGACCCTTAAAATTGCCCTCTTTAAGAGCCAAAATCTATACCCTATATTTTCAGACAAGTAGGAAAATATATCCATTATTTGAGACCAAAATGTTCAAAATCTATACCCATTTTCTGGACCAAAACGGCTCAAAAACCATACCCTTTGGCACTGCACATACCTATATAGCTTATATAGGAGAGTTCCCCCCACCCCGGGCTCCAATCACTTCACTTACAAACCTGTTTGCAGTCTGCAGTGTTTGTGAAGTACAAAACTGGACAGGACTTACCAGTACCTACCACCTGAAATATTGTGTAGCATTCTGTCACATAATAGGCTGAAGAGCATGTTGACTGTTGCTTATGTCATACAAATAATTCAGTTCTGATACTGTTCAATTTCCATTTATTTATGTCTTCGCTGAAAAAACTGTTGCAGTGTATGTGAGACCAATGTTAGTGGCAGATCTAGGGAGGGTCCTGGGGAGCTATCTCCTCTCCATTCTTGAAAAATGTTTTGTTCAAATTTTTTGAGCAAGAAAAGACCCACCTTCACTCCCTGACTTTTTAGCAAGGAAATGCCCATCTTAACTTCACCCACCCCACTGAAAGTGAATAAAAAATAAAAAAAATAAATCAACTTTATTTATACAGTCGAACCCCGATTAAGCGGTCACCCTCGGGGAAATGGCAAGTGGCCGTTTAATCTGGGTTGGCCGCTTAAACGGGGTTTCGTCAGAAATTAGCATAAGGCGTGGTATAAACGTCACTTTATCTGAATACAACACGCTTGGAGGCTTGTGACAACTGTTGTTTGAATATTTTAATAGTTTATCTCCTTCTATTTCAGACTCTTATCAGTCATCAGGTTTTTCAAAACAAGGCCAAACTACGTGTATTAGATTCTTCGTGGCCGCTTAATCGTGGTAAAAACAATAAGAAAGCCCTCATCGGGACGGCCAAAAGGTGGCCGCGGTTAATCCAACCACCGACAGGCCACCAAAATCTGGTCATATTATCGGGGTGGTCATATTAAAGGGGTTCTTAAATAAAAAAATTACTGACAGAATTTTAGTTCGGGACAAAAGAAAGTGGTCGTATTAACGAGGTGGTCGTAAGGCGGGGTTCCACTGTATTGTAACAAAGAACTTACACTCGTGCCACATAAGTCAGTGAACATCAAGCTCTTAACCAGACCATAACAGTACATTTTGTGCATGGTATTGCACAAAGAGAAGATTAATTAAATTTGCATACAACCCAAGAAGTCAATATTATTATAATGTTGTCTATAGCAGCCTTGATTACTGTTACTTTGAACAAGAACTTGGTCAACATAAATTTTATCTGACTTCTTGGGTTGTATGCAAATTTAATTAATATTCTCTTGAATTTAATCACTTTTATAGCACTATTTACATATACTGATCAACAGCGCTTTACAATAATCGGAATAATTAATCCTAATATTAAAAACAAGTTAGAAATAAAAGTGTCTTGGGAGTTGCAGTCAACCGTTTTCTTTCAGTTAAAATGCAGTTCAAATATCAACTTCTCATCACCCCTGTTACCCTTGGGTAAAACTTTTTTACTGGCTTTACAGTGCGACTACTTTAACCGGGGCCACTTAGACAAAGAAAACCAAACCATCTTACAGAATGGAAACGAAGAATTTCAACTTCAGTTGTTTGAGCTTATAAGTTTTCACTTCAATACAACCTTTCAACGTGGAATTAAGTTGAATTTCTCTATTCCGCTCTACAATATGTGATTAGTTTTCATTGCCTAGGTGGCCCCGGTTACAGTAGTCGCACTGTAACTGTAAAATTTAAGAAAGGAAAATTTATAAATCTTGCGAGTAAGGCATGTACTTGAAATCAATGTGGCAATACAAACCACAGTAGTATAAGCTTGCAACACAAAATTTTTAAAATGCGATAACAGCACCAATAACAATTACTCACACGTTCCATTTTCAAACCGAACCCCCCCCCTATGGATGAGTCAGATTCCTACAGCCCCAATATTTTGTCGGAATCCTTTGAAAAATCTTTCCTACCCCCCAAATTTCTTGTCGGCTTCTTTGAAAAAAGATTCCTACTAGTCGTATTCTAAAGGACCTAATCCATAGGGGGGGTTCGGTTTAAAAATGGAACGTCCCTAAGCAACAACAGCTTTTATTCTGATTTCTATTAACATCCGAGTGTTGAGCTTACCACTGATTAATGATGAAATCAACCTCATTCAAACAACGGTCTAATCGAGTGTCTATAAAACGACGATCGATCAGGTTTTCAACAAACATCAACCGACGGATTTACGTCGTCAAAAAACAGCAGCATGTTTATAATTTTGGCACTCATACCTCGATCAGAATTGACACACGAGACGTTCCAAACCCGTTGATAAAACACATGAGCAATCTTTCTTCTGTAAGGCAACGGCATGTAGGGCTGATTTTTGTTCTTCAAACCGAAATCATCCAAAGTTCAACTTGCTTTCGCTGGCCAGTCGATTTTACTTCTTCGTCCGACTTCTTTCCAGAAGGAGTCGTCCCCAGCCTTTCCCTGTCCTATTACTGAGCACGCGCAGTTGAACATTTATAAGCGTTGAATACAGTGGGCATGCGCTACCGGATGTCGTGAATTTCACGACATCCGGTTGTCAGCGTTACCAGAGCCTACGTTTCGCCAACCACGTGACCAAAAGAAACGGAGGATCTGGGAACGAGAATGGAAACCCCCTTGCCTGAAGCGACACAGCGGCAAAATGACTGCGCGTGCGCCAACCTGCTCACTCATTTCCATACAAACATAATGGCGGAAATTCAAAATTCCCGGAATTTGTTTTCATTTCGCGTGGATAAGGCCGTCACGGAACAGATAAGGTTTTTACCTTGAAAACAATTCCGAGAGAGACTCTTCTTTCACATATCTTTTTTAGCAAACTAATTATATTTTCCACAATAGTGAATTTATCGCTCGAAGTCGATGTTTTCGTGTTTCACTTACGATCGCTCGACTTCGAGCGAAAAATTCACTATTGTGGAAAAGATAATTAGTTTGCTAAATAAGATATGTGAAAGAAGAGTCTCTCTCGGAATTGTTTTCAAGGTAAAAACCTTATCTGTTGCGTGACGGCCTTATTCACGCGAAATGAAAACAAATTCCGGGAATTATGAATTGCCGCCATTATGTTTGTATGGAAATGAGTGAGCAGGTTGGCGCACGCGCAGTCATTTTGCCGCTGTGTCGCCTGAAGCGACTGAAGCATATATTATTCACGCATGCGCTAGAGCACCTGAACCTGCCGAATGTTTCGTTCTTTCACTTTCCAAAGCGAACTGAACTGAACGTCGCGGTAAGTAAACCTTGTGTTGTCTGTTCTCGATCTTTACCAGTTTACAATATATAATAAGATTTATTTTATGATCACAACATAACTGAAAATCAAACGAAGCGGTAATGGTTAATTCGATAACATAGAGAGCTGTTTGGCGATGCGATCTCGTGTCTGGTTTGAAAAGGCGGAAGTATGAAATTCGGATCAAATCGTACAAGTACTTCATCAAATGAATACAAATGGTAACTTGATGGTCTTTTGTTTTGAGGTAGGGATAAAGAATTATAACAAACCAAGAAGAACAGTTGTTGTTTTAATTTGCAACACTTAAACCGTCGAAATGACAGGAAGCAAACATGTAAATTCGGCTCATAAATCAACAACAAACACGGATCGATGTTCGAGGACCATCCTATCTGACCATTTGACACAAAAATAAAGTTCGCAAATGAAGGATATGCATGCGTAGCACACTTTAACAGAGCCTACGTTTCTTCTCGTACGGCTTTTACAATACATCGAGTTTAAAACAAACACAAATGCAGATTGAGTCATACAAAAAAAAAGTTTGTAGGTTTTAAAGGCGCTGTTATTTCAGTTTACTTGTTTTGGTTTCATTTTGATCAGAAGATCGAAAAACAGGACACGGTAAGTGTATTTCTTGCTTCAAACTGTAAGCTGCTTAACTGAAAGCTCTGCATGAATCGCGTGACTAATAATTACATGTTCGTTGGAGTATAAAGCGCTAAAAATAGGTCACGCGATTTAAAAGTCACGGGAATAAACGATAAGCGATCCTTCTCGCGAACAACAAACTCTGTTCACTTTACTATCGTGTCATTTTGACCAGTATAAACAAAATTTGAAACATACCCTTCTTTGAATACAATTACAATCACTGTTTTCTTTACAAAACAACGGAAATAGTGCTCATTAATGGGATGATCTTATCTTTCGTCTACATTCTTAATGGTTCTCGGAATTTCTCACAAACCACTGAAGCAGACAGGTTCGTCTACAATTTTAGAAGATAATCATTCCTCGTCTTGAAATTAAAAGCCCATAATTTTTGTCACGATGTCCAACGCGAAAGTCTCGTGGCCCATCAGCAAAAAACATGTAATATTTTTGTTTATACAGCACCATTCGCGCTGACATAGCAAAATTCTCAAATCAGTCGTCATACTAATAACTTGCACCATCAACCTTTCGACAACTAAAGCTCTTAACGATTTTCAAATATTTAAAAAGTCAAAAACTGACACTGATTCCAAAAATATTTGGTCATTAAGCAATACTTTCCTCTCGTAAACTAGTGTCTCCCATCTTCTTGTCGCGACTTCACCCCTCGCATGTGAGACTTAATGAGTCTGTCGTAGCCTAGCCATGCCAAGACAAGCTTAACGAATATCAGGTCACACGACAACCTTTTACGTAACTGTAAAATTTCATTTATCTTTTTATCGATTGCTCGTACGTTTTGAAAAACTAATTGTACATGTGATGATACTGTTTCATCCGCCTTTTAACAACAGTGAATGATTTTCAAAAGGCACTTACAGGTCATTCAGCAATACTCTGCTCCAGTAAACAACAAGCTTGCCACCTAAGATTATCGCGGCTTTTCCCCTCAAGCGTGAAAAATGACCAGCGCCTTCGCGACAAAAGCTTCAAGACTGTGGCTCAAACGCGATCCTGCTCGTAGTTGTCTACACCTCCCATGTAAACTTGTCTTTAATTATTAATTTCTCTCGTGACACCACCGTCAACGGAAGCGAAAGTCTCTGACAGTTGTCATACCAACCTTTCAATCGAACAATACCGTCTTCGCAGGAATTCAATTGTTACACAAAAAGTATTACACAGGAATGTAAAGAATGCTTCGACGATGGCAATAACTGGCTGCTGCGCACTAATGTGCGCAGCAGCCATTAAAAACTGATCAACCACTAATCAGTCAATGACCATACTAGGTCAATTTTAATATTGAGTGAAAATAAATATATTTTACTACGTTCACACTTAAGGCCACAACTTGTTTAGTCTGATCACGAATGAAACATATTTCGCTATGAAAAGTGTTCACATCATACTTCGTTCACACTAGGCCGAAACTTGTTTAGTCTGATCACAAATGAAAAATGTTTCGCTATGAAATGTGTTCACATCAGGCGGTGCATTAACTGCGCTAATCATGATCGAAACGTGTTTATTCTAAGCATAATTGAAACAACCTCACGAGATAGTTTCGATCTAAGCCAGACGAAACATGTTAAACATGGAGGCCGAAAGCGGAGAATAAGCTAGTGCCTGAAGCTTGACAAGTGAGATTAAATCACAGAATGAATGTAACAGCAATTTCGATCTGGGATCCGAAGGTCACAGGTTTGTCAGTCGCAAGGCTGTTAGACTGTTAAGTGATACCCTCGTTAAAAAAATTAAAAAAATTAAAAAAATGTCGGTTTGAGGGTAAATACGGTAAAAGCTCTATTAAGCCCCAGGGGGGTCTTATTTAATTTATTATTATTATTAGCGGGGATGGGGTAAAAAAAAAGCTGCGAGCGAAGCCGACCTTCACTCTCTCCCCAGGCTCGCACGCCATTTTCTTTTAACCCGCCCCATCCCCACCGCGGAGCCTATTAGAGAGGGGGGCTGACTTAATAGAGAGAGGGGGGGGGGGGGGGGGGGCTTATTTCAAATCATGAATTTTCGAGTAAATTCACATAGAGAGGGAGAGCTAAATAGGGCTTTTACGCCATTTGGACTGGAATAATTCAGATTGTTTTTCCTCATATCAGGTTAGTCTCTAAATATTTGTTTTTTAAAACATTTGCTGAGTTGAGCTGTAGTTTATTTTAAGCCGTTTGATTTTCACAAAGTTTTATTTGAGTTCATGAAAACACTGTGGCCTAAACTCGATGTTTGTTGACATAATTTTTATCGGCTTATTTAGCGTACAATCAAGTGAAAATCCGAAGCGAATATCTCCAAAATCATATAAAACGAATAGATTCTATTTGGCCGTGAGTCTGTACTCTACTCTACTACTACTCGAATAGATTCTATTTGGCCATGGGTCTGTACTCTAATAGAGTACAGAAGACGTCCAAACGTGACAAGAACAACAGTGACTTACTCTACTGCGTCTCATGGGCCACTTTAGTTGTTCTTGTCACGTTTTGACGTCATCTGTACTCTATTAGAGTACAGACGCACGGCCAAATAGAATCTATTTGTTAAATACATGTACATGCTCCGACGAAGGGCTAACGCTCGAAACGTCAGCTTCTAGAAATTCGCTACGGTGATTAATTTATCTTTATCAACTTCGAGTTGATAAAAGACATGTACATGGTGAGTTTGGTAATAATTATTATTTTGGTATCTTGAGGATCAAGTGAACTGTGCATGCCACTGTATAACTTGACCAATATTTCCACTCTTAGCACAAACAAGAGGGGGCTCAGAGGGCACCCTTGGCGGACACCTCTGGAGACCTTGAAATAATTGGTCATGAAACCTGCATTCATCACGTCACTTTCAACATTGTTGTAAAATATTGAGAACCATTTTCTAATATTTGGGCCAAAGTTAAATAGCTCAATCGACTTTTCAATGAATTTCCATTCAATAGTGTCGAAAGCCTTTTGAAAATCAATAAAAAGTAAAATGCCAGGAATATTTTTTATTTCTGCGTATCCCATCAGATCATTGAGTAGCCGGACATTTTGACCAATAAATCGCTCCTTCATAAAACCTGTTTGGTCTGTATGAATAAGAGTTTGTAATGCTGGTTCGATTCGTTTTGCAATTACCTTGGCCAGTATCTTGTAATCGACATTCAATAGAGTAAGTGGTCGCCAATTTGATAGTTCATTGAGATTTGAATCTTCTTTTGGAATCAGGCAAATTACACCTCGCCTTTGGGATACAGACAATTGTCCTTTTGTGAAAGCCTCATTGTAGGAGTTAAGAATGTGAACACCAATTTCATCAAAGAAGGTCTCGTAGAATTCCTTAGTAAAACCATCTTCCCCGGGGGATTTGTTGTTTTGAAAGGATTTTATAACAGTTTGAATCTTTTCGAGGGTTAATTCGCCTTCAAAAAGGTTTGATTCTTCAAAGGATAGTTTAGGGATTTCTAGATTATCGACGAATTCGTTAAAGTCCTCGTTGAAATCAATTTGCTGGTTATTATTCACAAATTTTGTTCTGAATAATATTGGCTTTAAAAATACGCCAGAACCAACTATGTCGGGGAATTGAACTCCCAAATGGCCAAGAAGCTAAGATTTCGCAATTTGCTGACGATACAACCCTAATTGTTGACAATACCGGGTCATTAAGAGAAGCTATGAATATTGTTAACACCTTTGGTTCAATCTCGGGATTGCGGCTAAACAAAAAGAAAACAAAAGCTATGTGGATTGGTGCCTCGAGAAAAAATAAGTCAGAACCTCTAGAATTTAATTGCCCTAAGGATCCTATCAAATTTCTTGGAACGTACCTCTCTCGTGATGAAGTAAAGAATAATAACAACAACAACTTCTTCGTTAAAATAAAGAAAATGGAAACAAAGCTTAATATATGGCTGTCTAGGGATTTGACACTTTTTGGTAGAACTATGCTTGCAAAATCCATAGGTTTGTCTCAGTTAATTTACACCGCTTCTATGCTATCCGTTCCTGAATCTGTGATACAGCAAACCCAAAGTAAGCTATTTTCCTTTCTTTGGAAAAATAAGAGAGACAAGATCAAGAGACGAGTTTTGTATCGCCCTCTAGACAAGGGTGGTGTAAATTTTCCTTGCTTTAGGCTCGCGGTTAAAGCATTACGCCTTAGCTGGATTGCAAGATTCCTCAATAAAACCAACGAAACCTGGAAAGCAATTCCGAACTATTATTTTGAAAAATATGGAGGTCTATTGTTTCTATTAAATTGTAACTATAATGTTAAGAACTTGGACAACAAAATTCCCTTGTTTTATCGTGAGCTTTTGCAATTCTTTTTAGATCTGCGAAGTAATTTTGTAGATCCACTAAAACGTGAATTTATCCTTTGGAACAACAAAGACATTCATATCGAAAACCAATCATTCTATTGGAAGACGTGGTTTTCCAAAAATATTGTTTTCGTTCAAGATTTGCTCAACAGCCAAGGGAAATTCCTTTCGATAGAAGAGTTTAGGGAAAAATATAATCTCAACTTGAATTTCTTGCAATATTGCCAGATTACCTCTGCCATCCCAACATGGCTTAAACGATCTGCTTCAGAACATAGGGATATTCGGCAAATTATTTCACTTGAAGAAAGTCATCAATACCAATTATCTAAAGATATCACTCTGGACTTAAGGAAAATGCGCTGTAAACAATTTTATAAATTATTTGTGGAATCCATTGATGTCGAACCCACTGCGATTAAAACTTGGCGGAAATATTCAGGAGAGATTGCTGATCAATGGACAACCTCAATACAAACAACTTTTAAGACAACGCGTGATAATAAATTAAAACAATTTTATTTCAAACTGCTACATCGAATTCTAGTAACTAATAAGGAACTAAATCGCTTTGGGATAACGAATGAAGTGCAATGTGCTCTCTGCGGCGAGAATGACTCTATTGAACATGCATTTCTTGAATGTCAACCATTGATAACTTTATACCAAAAATCCCTGAAATGGTTTAATGATCTTCATAAAACAAATGTTAAACTTGGCCCGATACAAATTTTCCTGAATCTACTACCACCCATCCCTAACTTATCAAATCAACAGATAAACTGTTTGCGTCTCCTTCTCTTACTTGCGAAGCAATACTCTTATGTTTGTAAGACGTTGCAAAAGAATGCTGACACCGCGGAATTTATTTCCAAATTAACTTTTCAGCTTAAAGTAGAGCGTAAAGTGAGCTTGGTGTGATTACTTTAACCTATACAGACAATAACATAATTTATTTCTCAGTAGTGTCATATCCGTTTTTGTAAGTATGTTCATGTAGGAGTAAACAGTGTAAGTAACTGTATGGTAAACAGTGTGCGAGTATTGCATTGTAAATAGTGCACGTAATTGTATTGTAAGTAGTGTAAACAATCGTATTGCAAGTTGTATAAGGAATTGTATTGTAAGTGGTGTAAATAATTGTATTGTAAGTAGTGTAAGCAATCGGATTATAAGCACTGTAATAAATGAAATGTAAATAGAGCAAGTAACCATATATTTTAATAGGGTAATAATCAGATTGTAAGTAATGTTTTTGTGTGTTGCAAATAAAATTAAAAAAAAAAAAACTGTATAACTTGAGCAAATCAGTTTTATTCACATTCAGACTAAAGTCATTATGCAAAATAGTTTTCTCAGTCTAAAGAACCACAGTTCAGCAAGCGCGTATTCCATTTAATTTATACAATGCAGAAAATTGCAAAAAATATATTTGCAGTGCATGCATTGCTTGCATTGTACTTTTAAGTACAATGCAAGTAACGTAGATCCTTTAAAAAGGATCTACGTTACGGTTGGCGCATCTTGAAAAAATTGGCCAATTTTTTCAAGTTCGCCATTCGCAATCCGTCTTAATCTTCTCCATCCTTAATAACCATCCTTGTTCCTGTTTGGTTTATTATCACCTCTTTGGTGTTTCTCTACCATAGTAAACTATTATTTTGAGGCTTTCTTCAGTTTGAAGTTGATTTTGCACTTCGCAAAAATGACTTAAAATATTGTGACATCGCTCCTTTAAAAGCTCAAATGGTGGTAAGATATAAACAAATCTTACAAATACAGTTGAACGTCCACTAACGGCCACCTCTCTACAACGGCCAGGATTTTTCGTCCCAACCGTGCGCCAATCCGTACACCTTACTCTTATTGAAACCTCCCTACAACGTCCACCTCTCTACAACGGCCAGGATTTTTCGTCCCAACCGTGCGCCAATCCGTACACTTTACTCTTATTGAAACCTCCCTACAACGGCCACCTCGATCTACAACAACCAGATAATTCTGCACCAGGGTGGCCGTTGTCGAGAGGTTTGACTGTAGTTATTGGCTGAGTTAGGTTGGGCCAGACAAGAAAATAGCTCTCGTTCATGGTATGCATTATTACTGGTAGGTAGACATTTCTCTGGTGTTTTTTTAAATAACAAGGAAAGAACTTTGTCAGGCCAGTTTAATTAAACACCGGCGTATAAGCCGCACTCACAGATAAGCCGCACCCCGAGTTTAGAAGCTCAAATGTTGGAAAAAAATAAATCTAAAAAAGTTCACAGTCGAGTCTTAAAAAACTTCATTCAAGTTAGTTTTTTGAGGGAAGTTTGCGTGTCAACACAAAAGCACGCTTCATTGCGTCAAGTAAGTAACCAGGCATTTCATCGGCACCTTGCCGTGTCAGGCCCGGGGGAGGAAAATAAATATTATGGTTTACCGCGCCGTTCGCGTACGTTCGTTTGTGTTCGTTCGCTTGTCAAATGGAGAAGTTTGGGTTCTTTTCAGCTGTTTGTGGTTATAACGTCTTCAAGAATTGTTTTAGTCAGTTTTAGTGTAAAAAGTGTTATTTGGGGAAAATTTACAGAGCCTTTGATAGATGTTCTCGCAGATAAGCCGCACCCTCGATTTGGAATGAAATTTCTGAGAAAAAAGGTGCGGCTTATACGTCGGTGTTTACGGTATTACTAACTGAAATACAGCTTTTTTTATAGTAAAAGGACTAAGAGGAGAGCTATCTTCGGCTCCTGATTGGATATAATGCACACACAAAAGAATGTGAAATAATTAAAAGTGGTCACACTTTTGGGCTCCTTGCTCCTTATGCATGCCCATAAAGTCTTTATAAAATAATTATAATAATGTACTCAATGCCCTTTAAGTGTTTATAAAAATAATATACCTCTGATTGGCAAGAAAGCCATGATTTTATTAGAGTTTAGAAAATTACTGCCATATAAACGGCATGGAATCTGCCCGTGAATAAAGAGCCTGGTCGCATAAAGGAACTTAGTATAGGTAATCGCATGGGGCTGAGTAAAATTAAGGATTAATATCACTTGTGTTTTCAGAAGTTGCAGAAATTGCCCGAGTCACGCAGCGACAAGGGCAATTTCTGCAACTTCTGAAAACACAAGTGATATTAATCCTTAATTTTACGAGGAAACATGCGATTACTTGTTTATGACATAGAGGGCAAAATTTTCGGAAAACCTTCAAAGCGCCGCGAAGCTAAATTCAGCCGCGGCGGAACGAACTGATATTCCTTCCAAAAATCACACAGAATCACAGGAAGATCAAGCAAACCCTTACGTTCAGAACAGGGTAACGTTCACTGTTATGTAAATCTTAAGAGAAAATGGTAAGTCGTGAAAATAAAAAAATAACAAGCTTGCAATCAAGCCAAGTAAAACGTAATTTTATTCACCTGTTTGCATATTTTGAAGCCGGCTGTCCGCTGCGAGCTGCTTGACATGTCAATCCTACATCGATAAAACCGTGAGCAAACGACGAGTCCAAACAAACTTGTAGAGGTAATTTATCCGGTTTAATTTGACCTTCTTCTTTCTTTGAACAAACTCTGTGATCTTTTATACTCTGGGTTGCACGTGATGAAGCCCGTATTTAACAGAGGTGAAGCGAAGAAGTCAGTTGGCAGCCATGAATGAATTTCGTCGCAAACTCGCCAAGTGTCTAGCTGATGCAAGTTTTCTAGTTTTCAACTGAAATAATCTTCTGTTGCTTCGAGTGAAACACTGAGATTCAGCTTTCGGAATTTCGTTTCAAGCTATCACACGGTTTCCGTTCCTTTTCATCAAATAACTCGGGAAACTGAAGTCAAACTCCGAAGCGACGTACAAGCGAGCGCTGTGTTTGAAAATTCTGCTCAAAATCCCGCCGTCAAGAAGCCAACCGAGTGCAGCGCGCTCAGCCAATTAGGAGCAAGGAATTTTGCCGCGCGACCAATCAGGATCAAGTAATTTTGCCCCGGGCAAACCAAAATTAATGAAAAATGCCCTCTGTCTCAGCCAATCAGCATTCAGTAATTTTGCCCTCTATGTTATAAAGATTATAATTTCTACAACTGTTCCCTGTGTTATGGAGGAGTTTTTCGCACAGTCCTTGTGTTTTCCTATACTCATCCACCTTCGGCCGATTTATCCATAATAGCGTCCAAGAAAATCCTAAGGAACACAAGAAATGGTTGCAGAATTTCCCACTAATCTTAAGTTGATTTATGCAACCGGGCCCAGTTGAGTGGTGTAACTTCGGCTCATGCATCCACTAGGTGCTTTTCTAGACTTCAAGCGTGCATCATATCATTTTTATTTTATAAAATAAACAAGATACAACACGCGCTCTGATTGGATCAAAACCATTTACCATTTGGTAAATAAAACATTGCAAACTCTGTTCATTTATCCGTTTTGTGCCGTCGTGTTGACATGATACTACAATTATACAAGATCAGATCGATATAAGAGTAGGACTATAGTGGGCTCTTCCGTCTTCTCCCATTGTCTGACTCAATGGAGCCTGAAAGAAAACAACCAAAATAAACTAGTTACCGGTAATATTATTACCGTTAGGGGGTAATGACTTGATTTAGTGTCCTCTTTTCAATAAGCACCCCTCAACCCTAATTTTGATACTGTAATATTTAAATCCGCACTAAACGTACCGCTCAAAAGTAAGTTATTACCACCTCTCGTCTCGTTTCTCGCGAGTGCGTCTCGTTTCGGCTCTCGAGAGTCGCGAGAATCACTGAACCAGCGCAATAGCTCACCGATAAGAACGATGCAGAGTCTTTCACGTATAAATATTAAAGTGACAATTTAGATGAGTCCTTTACTACAATTTAACTTAAGCAATTTGTTTGGATAGAGCAGAGTAAAGAGACCAGGCAAAATTAGTGTGGCAACCAACCTCGCGAGGTAGTTTCGATCTAAGCCAGACGAAACATGTTAAACATGGAGGCCGAAAGCGGAGAATAAGCTAGTGCCTGAAGCTTGACAAATGAGATTAAATCACAGAATGAATGTAACAGCAATTTCGATCTGGGATCCGAAGGTCACAGGTTTGTCAGTCACAAGACTGTTAGACTGTTAAGTGATACCCTCGTTAAAAAAATTTAAAAAATTAAAAAAGTCGATTTGTCGGTTTGAGGGTAAATACGGTAAAAGCTCTATTAAGCCCCAGGGGGTCTTATTTAATTTATTATTATTATTAGCGGGGATGGGGTAAAAAAAAAGCTGCGAGCGAAGCCGACCTTCACTCTCTCCCCAGGCTCGCACGCCATTTTCTGTTAACCCGCCCCATCCCATCCTATTAGAGAGGGGGACTGACTTAATTGAGAGGGGGGGGGGGGGGGGGCTTATTTCAAATCATGAATTTTCGAGTAAATTCACATAGAGGGGGGGGGGGGGGGGGGGGCTAAATAGGCCTTTTACGCATATAGATTTGAAGCAAATAGCGTAAACACGCATGTTTCGGTCTAGTGTGAATGCAGTATTAGACAGTCAAGTTACCTACATGTACATTGTAAGAGAAACAAGTTCCTGACTGTAACTGTAATCCACGGTTTATTTACCTTTTATTGAAACAGACTGATGAAGGGATTTTTCCAGAAACGTCACTCGATTATTTTGAACGATTATGAAAATAAAGCTGGGTATTCACACTATGCTTACGAAAACATCGCTTTTGGCGGAAGGAAGAGAGACCCTGGTAACGAGGTTGTGCTTACATTCCTTTCCCTCTTGGCCCTCGTCACTGTACTGGTCAGGACGTTTTGCTGAATTTGAGGCCAAATTCCTTATGTCACGGTTTTATGAAGTCATTCAAATTTAAGCTGGTACCCGGGGCAGGATTTTGGATATGAAGATCCCAAGACCACGTTATCACCGAAAGACAGATCTAGAATTCGCTGCACTTTGACTTTGCGGTGATTGATGTGAAGTGTGAACCGATAAACAATGTATTTTCCTGTAATGTTTATGCACTACATGTCAGGACTTAGTGGTTACATGTACTTTTGGTAATTCAATTTTAATATTTCAAAAGAAAAAAAAAACAAATTTTTGGAAGATTTACATAGTCCTGTTATAACTCGCCTACACAACTGTAGTTCCTGTACGCCTTTTACCCAGGCCTTGACTGCGAATCTATTTTAGTGACATCACTGGGATGTTTTACTGCGGCAATAAAAGGCCCTTAAAAAAGAGACCAAGGAACTAGGCAATGTTATAACAAGATAGATATCTTAATTATTATATAGTAGAGTAATCCATTTACATGATTACAGGTTATATTAAATGACTTATTATTTCCAGGATTAAGTAAACTGTCGCATAAATATAACAAGGTATTACAGCGAATGAAGATTTTTATTTTATAGATGAATTTTTTGATAGTATCTCCAGGACCAATGAATGAATGAAACTTTATTATAGTGTCAATAAACATACATTATATGACCTGGTTGTTGATAACAAGGTGTCCATTTTATGAGGTAAAGTCAGAGGTCTATAACTAGAGGTTTCCATCTAGCATTGCGCGTGGCACATCAGATTCGCAGTTAGGCTATTTTTAGACATTTTTTCGCGCGAAACCAGGCAGCCCAATCACGCAACCATGCCTGACAAATATGGTCAGTGAACGCGCTAGCTCGACAATTTTTTGTACAAGACGGTTTGTTTCGTCGATTGAAACGATGGCTAAAATCACTAAGTAAAAATCTTGGCGCCTTCTAAATCAAACAAAAGTAATTCTACTAATATATGCAACGAAGTTTGGAACGAAATATTTTAATGGAAAATGCCTGTAAAATGTACAACTAATGCGACTGAAAGAGCACTAAAGGCAGCCTGAAATTAAGTTACGGGAAGACCGCGGACACAATTAATTCGTCCAAAGAATGAAAACCTGTTTACAGACACAAGTTTAAGCTTAGTCTATTCAGTAGTGTTACCTTGTATTCCGACGTAGGCTTGTTCAATTCCAGCTGAATTAAGTTTTAAAATCAGGCACAATAATATATCCATGGATCAGTTAAGCTTATACGGCAGTTCGTCAAGCGTTCGTGACAGTCAATCATTCAAGGCTCACTTCACAGTGAAATTCTCTTTATTTCCATCCATGTAGACATTGAGGGTTTCCTTTGTTCTTTTACTTCAATGAACTTGATTTCAAGCTCAGTTCGTTAATTCTGTAGTCGCGCAAGTTTGGCCCGCCGTATAAACAAGTGAAACCTTCGGCTGCGTATAGGTGTCCGTTCAACTTGTAAAACTGAATATAATGTTCAGCTCCACAATTATTTCGTAATCTTCCCATGTTGAAGCTAAACAATCCAGAATATAGGAAACTTTGGAGGATTGAGCGAAGATTAATCCGCGGAGAAACCTTTCTTTGTCTTACTTTCTTTTCATCATTCAACTTGCCCACTGGACACCGCGCCAAGTTTTGCCGCCGAATTCATACAAATCATGCTTCATTTAGATTGAACTGAAAAATCACTCAGTCGATTTATAGTTTTACAAAAAGTATACCGAAGTTTGACCTAAATTTAGTGAAGTATTTTAAACAATTATTACATTCTGCTGTGACGCTTTTCGCTTTTCCTTGGCCGGCAAAGTTTTCTGCCTTTGCGTAGCGCTCTCGCATATTAAAAATGGTTCAACGTGATTGGCTCCTGGTTTCGCGCGAAAAATGTCTAAAAATAGCCTAACTGCGAATCCTGATGGGCCAAGACCAATACCAGAGATGGAACCTCTAGTTTATAGACCTCTGGTAAAGTTTAATATAAGTATGTAGTTTGGTTTCTCCAGTATGTACTAAGTAACTGTCCTGTAAAACGAGATGGTCATGTATTATAGAAGAAGAGTTTAGAACGTTGGCACATGTATCTTCGGACCAAGTCAACTTTTCCATAATAGTGTATCTCTATTATAGAGGTATACCTGAACATGCTTCGACGAAGGGCTAACGCTCGGCGGTAAATTATTTACCTTTATCAACTTCGAGTTGATAAAAGACATGTACATGGTGAGTTAGGTAATAATTATTATTTTGGTCTCTTGAGGGTCCAAGTGAACTGTCCATACCACTGATATAAGGCCCAGTTCACACGCCGTACTTCACAGAGCCGAATCGAATGCGATGAATTAAGTTCCTGTGAAGTACGGCGTCTGAATAAATTCGGAACGGTTGATTGAATTCGGATCGGCTCAGCCGTTCTTCCCGCCTGGCTCAGCCGGGAATAACGGCTATAGACCGGCTTTGATTCAGATGCCGAACTTCACATGAGCCGAAACAAATGCATGAATTATTATAATGTATTTTTCAATATAACAGCAATTTTCCCCTATTAAATTAAGTTCGGCTGAATTAAGCTCGGCGTCTGAATCAATTCAGTCAGTCTAAATTAATTTGGGTCGGCTTAATGTATCAGTCAATTCCAGCGCGATCATCCCCCCCCCCTCCCCCGGCAAACCCCGGACATTTGACTTTTTTCAAAATTTCTGATCAAATGCCCCACTATGCGGCCAGTTGCACGGTCAAATGCCCCACCGGTCGGGCCTGAAAAGTCATCGTGAGTTGGGGTTTCTTGTTTTCACTAGCTCTATATAAAAATAAACGAACCGTGACTGTAAAACATTTTAATAGGAAAAGATAAACGCATTTACTCACAATAACCTATTAAAACTGTGAATCAACAGGAATCAAGTAAAGACTTATTAGCACCCATACTCACGTTTCTCCTTTAATGGTGTTATTAACTTTACTAACTGTTGACCATTTTTCGCAAATAGTGACTTTTAACAAGTAGAATAACCGAATCGTCTCTTCTCGTTGCAATACAGTATAAGCGTTTCCGCCAGAAATCCGTGACAGTATGGCCGCCGCGCAAGCGCACGAGTACCGAATTGAGTCTTAGATTACAAACGGGCATTCAAAAATTTACAAAGAAAACAGTGGACATTTCAGTTACCTTTTTTATTCTTCGTCGCTACATCACAATCACAGCAGTAAATCAAGTTTCAAAAAGTTTAAAACGAGGTTTGCCATGTCCTTTACCTCGGGAATGATGTTGAAAAGTTTTCATAGTGGATAAACCGGTTCCCCAGTTCGATCTTTCTGAGTGCACAATTGCAAAAGCTCTAAATCCACCATATGTCTTCTCTTTCGCCGTACAATAACAAAAAAGTACTTTAGTCCTCGAAGCCAGTTGGATGTCCTTGTACGATTTTCAAAAAGCTGCTTGCTTTGTTTACACTTGTAACTTCAAATTCAGCGCAAAATTAAAAGCAATCCACGATGTTTAACCGGTTCCATAAGTCGATGAAGAAGGACGAAGAATACTAGTTAAGTCTAGCGCCATTAGCGCCTGAAATCGCTGAAGAAATCGATGATTTGTACCGCTTTTCAAGACGAAAATTCGGCCGCCATCTTCGAATTAGAAAGCTTATATGAACTACGTAGTGTTATGGGAGTAAACCGCTGTTTAACACAGATTGTAGCCTCAGATTTTCTCGTTTCTCCCTCGCAACCCGGTTGTTGTGACTGTCGCGTGACATCAAGCGTGACAAGTACATTTATGCATTGCGCAACCCTTCACTCGTAGAAAACCTGGCTTTTACTGATTTGAAATCGCCTTAAAGGTTAAAATATATACTTTAGAGTTTAATTTCATGCTTGAAATATCATTTTCATTCTTTTCCTGCCAAATTCGTAAGGAAAAGAAATACGATGCGAGCCCGCACTACACCCGCTGACTGTCATGGATTTCTGGCCATATATACGCTTAACCTACTTTAACGCAGCTTTTTATACACACACAGTCACACACCAAAAGAAACTAAGTGGCAACATGGGCCCTATTTAATAAACGTGGCGATATTCACGGTTCTTTTGTAAATCATCGAAACTTATCGGCGATAACGGCTTTCCTGACGTCCCTCCGAACATGAGCGAGCTGAGCGAGCGAAGACCATGTGGAGTTATGACGTGTTATATGGAGTACAAGATCACATGCAGAGCCTTCACGTATAAAAAAGTGACACTGAATTTAAATTAAGAAGTTTCGTCCTTTTTGTGCCGATAACAGTACTTTTCTATTCACTACGGTCTTAATTAAGTTTGTCGAGCCTATATATTCACTATTTTGGATATTATTAAACCAGACATCCTCGGAGTCTCTGTCGAATCCCTGAACGTTTTAATTTACATAAGTCACAAAAAAATCGCATGACGTAATATATGATATAATTAGCCTGTTTTCTCGGAATGTCGGGAAACCCCCTTGCCTGAGTGCAGACGTCTCCAATTTCCTTTGCTTCGACGTCTGCACGCAGACTAGAACGCCCCTGGCGAATGTTTCGTTCTTTCACTTTCTGAAAGCGAACTGAACTGAACGTCACGGTAAGTGAACCTTATGTTGTTATGTTCTCGATCTTTACCAGCAATTTACAATATATAAGGAGATTTATTTCATGATCATAACATAGCTGAAGAATCAAACGAAGCGATAATGCGATATCGTGTCTGTTTTGAAAAGGCGGAAGTATGAAATTCGGATCAAATCGTACATTCAAGTATTTCATCAAATGAATACAAATGATAACTGATGGTCTTTCGTGTCTTGAGGTAGGGATGAAGAATGATAACAGACCAAGAAGAACAGTTTGTTGTTTTAATTTGCAACACTTTTAAACCGTCGATAGGAACTGTAAATTCGGCTCATAAATCGACAACAAACACGGATCGATGATCGAGGACCATCCTATCTGACCATTTGACACAAAAATAAAGTTCGCAAATGACGGATATGCATGCTTAGTACACTTTGCTTCAAACTATAAGCTGCTTAACTCACTCTGCATATAGTCGTGATGTTAAATAGACTGATTGCATGACTCGCGTGACTATAAACTAAGAATTACATGTTCGTTGGAGTGTAAAGGGCTACAAACAGGTCACGCGATTTAAAGTCACGGGAATAAACATCCACCGGAAGTAACTGAGTTGAGTTTTCAGGTGTAGAATCGATCTGCTGAACTTTATATTTCCTTTTTTTTTCTTCAGGAAAAGTTGCTGTTGTTGACGCATATTGATGTTTGTTTCATTGTGATTACCCAACAAGACTGGTGAGTACAAACATGTTACTGTTTTGTGATTATTATTGTTTGGAGGTGCTTTGGCCTAATGGTTAGCGTATTGGACTCCGGATCGAGCGGTCCGGGTTCGAGTCCTGGCCGGCGGAATTGTGTTGTGTTCTTGGGCAAGAAACTTAACTCTCGTTTATACTTCTGGGTGGAGAGAGGCTCTCTTCACCAAGTAGTATAAATGGCTACTAGCGACAAAATGCTGTTGCTGGACTAGCATCCCATACAGGATAGAAGCGATAATCTTTTACTCGCTTTATAATACGGAAACCGGGATAATCTCCGTCGGTGTGGGCCAGTTTGGTCGTAGTACTTTTTTGAGCCTGAGAACATCGTGGTCATTTAAATTTGATTTTTACTGAAAAATAAGCTGGAAATAACAATCACTGATCACACAATCAGGTTTGACGACCAACTTAGCTTTTGCAAGAGTCAGACTGTTCTTGGACATAAGGTCCATGCTTTAGTATGACGAATGAGAATAGTAGTCCCTTAGCAGAACCGTGTCACGTGACCCTCTAAAGCATACAGAGAGATGGTAGTAACAAAATGGTGCCAGAAGTAGAAAGAATGTAATGAAATTAGTAAGGTTGTCAATTTCACGGATGCTCAAGTCTGGGTTTTTAGATCTTTTTATGGTGGTTTGAAAGTTTGAAAATTTTAAAGACGATTTAAAAATGATTTTAGGTTAAAATATATTATAAAAGTTCCATAATCTATATTTTTGTCGTCATACTCGCCATCCGGGTTATTATGTTTGAAAACGTTTACTGGATGGCAAGCCTTGCCATGATTGATATAAAGTCACGTGTCAGGTTTCTGTAAAAGATCTATTGTAATGTCTGACAATATTTACTGTGTTTGTATCTTCTTTTGTCAGGCTTGCAGAAGAGAGTATCATGGACAGCATAGATGAAGTTGTAGGAGCCATTTTTATAGCCGTAGCTGTTGCTACTTTCCTTCTCAACACCAGTCGCAGCCTGAAGGCCATCGAGTTATGCAACGAATGTTTAATTATCCTAAATGATAAACGTCAGGGAATGCCAGAAGAATTGGCCAATATGTTTTGTTTGCGTATCAATTATGAAATGTTCAGGGCGTACTCTGTTATCGCTGATTACACAAATGCAATCCAATACGGGAATAAAGCTCTTGTCGTATTCCCCGAAGATAGTAAAAAAGCCGGGTTTGCTATAGAAATGGCAGAAATATATCGGAGTCAAAATAAATACTTAGAGGCAAAAGAACTTTATGAGACAGCAATCATATCTTCATAAAAATTGGTGACAGAAAAGGAGAAGCAGGTGTTTATGGAAAATTTGGAACTATGTTGTATGACCTTGGAGAATTTGTCAATGCTAAAGAATATCAAGAGAAAGCATTGGTGATCAGAAAAGAAATTGGTGACAGACGAGAAGAAGCAGTATGTTACGGAACCTAGGCACTGTGTTTCAATCTCTTGGTGAATATCTCAAGGCTAAGGAATATTTCGAGAAAGCACTGACGATTATAGTAGAAATTGGAGACAAAAAAGTTGAAGCGATATGCTACGGAAACCTAGGAGGGGTGTTTCTTTCGCTCTGTGAATATCTCAAGGCTAAGGAATATCACGAGAAAGCACTTGTGATCAGAAAAGCCATCGGCGACAGAAAAGGAGAAGGAGCAGATTACGGAAACCTAGGCAGTGTGTTTTATTCTCTCGGTGAATATCTCAAGGCTAAGGAATATTTCGAGAAAGCACTTGTGATCAGAAAAGCCATCGGCGACAGAGAAGGAGAAGGATCATGTTACGGAAACCTAGGAAATGTGTTTCTTTCTCTCGGTGAATATCTCAAGGCTAAGGAATATTTCGAGAAAGCCTTGTGATCAGAAAAGCCATCGGCGACAGAAAAGGAGAAGGAACAGATTACGGAAACCTAGGAAATGTGTTTCTTTCTATCGGTGAATATATCAAGGCTAAGGAATATCTCGAGAAAGCACTTGTGATCACAAAAGCGATCGGTGACAAAAAAGGAGAAGGAGCAGATTACGGAATCCTAGGCAGTGTGTTTCATTCTCTCGGTGAATATCTCAAGGCTAAGGAATATTTGGAGAAAGCACTTGTGATCAGAAAAGCGATCGGTGACAAAAAAGGAGAAGGAGCAGATTACGGAAACCTAGGAAATGTGTTTCTTTCTATCGGTGAATATATCAAGGCTAAGGAATATTTCGAGAAAGCA
Organism: Desmophyllum pertusum; assembly: GCA_029204205.1. Lineage (NCBI taxonomy): Eukaryota > Metazoa > Cnidaria > Anthozoa > Scleractinia > Caryophylliidae > Desmophyllum > Desmophyllum pertusum. The sequence goes on from MU827352.1 coordinate 392,621, forward strand.
CTCGCGATCAGAAAAGCCATCGGCGACAGAGAAGGATTAGCAGCAGATTACGGAAACCTTGGGAGTGTGTTTCAAACTCTGGGTGAATATGGCAAGGCTGAAGAAAATCTCGAGATGGCACTCTCTATAAGTAAAGATATCAGTGATCGTCAAAAAGAGTTATTCTCCCTTTGCAAACTTTCATTCGTGAAGTTATCCCAAAGAAAACCAATCCAGGAAGTATCCCGCTGTCTGTTTCAAGCTATTGACAAATGCGAAAATTTGCGAAATTTTCTTGTAGACAACGATCAATTTAAGATATCTTTTTCAGATCTTCATATTTCTCTCTACCACGCTCTTACTGCATTGTTTTGCGTCAATGGGAATAGTGATCAAGCTCTTTATGTTGTAGAGCTAGGACGGGCTAGAGCCCTAGCAGACTTGATGACTTCTCAGTACTGTGCTGAAAAACAATCTCATCTGATACGCAATCGTGGGTTGGCATTGAAAGTATCATGAAGAAAGAAAGTAACTGTACTTGTCTGTACATCGCCTATTATGGTAACAATATTTTCTTGTGGATTCTTAGAACAAGCGGAGTCATTACTTTCCGAAGAATATCAGTCAATGAAGACTTTCCTCACATCGGATCAGTTTCCGATTTGGGTGAATTTTTCGGTAAAAGCTTCCGCATTTTTGGTATTTTACCCGAGAATGATTGCGAAGATCGATCTTTAAATGTCATTCAACCCAAATTGACGTCATCCCAGGAAGGGAGCCCATCAGATTTGCGACTTTTCGAGGCTGACGAAGAAGGAAGCCAACTTTCCGAAGCGATTCTTCATTCGTCAGTTTACAGAATGATCATCGCTCCTGTGGTTGACTTTCTTGAGGAGCCCGAAATCATCTTCATTCCTGATCGCTCCTTGTACCAAGTTTCATTTTCAGCATTAATTGACGAAAGTGGGAAGTATTTATCAGAGACGTTCAGAATCCGCATTGTTCCTTCTTTAACGACTCTGAAGCTCATTCAGAACAGTCCCCAGACTATCACAGTCAGACTGGTGCACTGATAGTGGGGGATCCTAAGGTTGGTCAGGTGTTTTACAAGGGATGTCTTGAAAACTTCAAACCATTGCCTTGTGCAAGAAAAGAAGCATTGATGATCGGAAAACGGCTGGGTTTTGAACCTTTGCTAGGAAAGGAGGCAACAAGGCAGGCAGTACTTGACAGGCTGCATTCAGTAAGTCTGATACATATTGCTGCTCATGGCAACGCCGAAAGAGGAGAAATTGCCCTATCCCCTACACCCACTACTCATCCTATTCCACAAGAAGAAGACTACCTATTGACAATGTCCGACATTTCACAAGTGCAACTGCGGGCCAAACTGGTAGTACTTAGCTGTTGCCACAGTGGACAAGGACAGATCAGAGCCGAGGGAGTTTGTTGGAATCGCTCGCGCGTTCTTAGGATCCGGTGCACGCTCGGTGTTGGTGGCACTGTGGGCCCTGGACGACAGAGCAACGGAGGCAGTTAATGAGTCGTTTCTACGAGCACCTTGTTAATGGAGAAAGTGCCAGTGAATCCCTTCACGAGGCCATGAAGTGGATGAGATCTAACGGCTATCCTGAGGTTTGCGACTGGGCACCTTTCATGCTGATTGGAGATAACGTGAAATTTGAGGTAAGGTTAATTTAATTTAGGTGGCTTACGCGGGGGGAGAGGGGCGGGCAGGTATGCTCGTCTCTTTTAGGGGTGTAAATTATGGATTTTTGGTCTCACTTAGGGTGTCCACGACAGGACGCCAATAATTTTAGCCATAAAGGTATCGTTTAGGGTTGCACGCGAAGAAATACAAAACACCATCATACTGTGTTGGTGGTCTACACTGATGAGGCATGAAATCTGGTATCTTTTAGGGGTCAAATAAAGCTTGAGCCACGCCCAGATTGTTCTGCTTCAGGGGTTTAATTCAGACAAGCCCTTCACATGGGAGCCCCCCCCCCCCCCCCCCCCCCCCCCCCCCCCCCCCACCGCCACCCCACCAGACGGAAAAGAACTGGCGCTTAAGATATAATTTACTGTCTTTCGGCTCAGTATAGAAGACACGAACGCACCACAATATTTATACAATCGTAACACCATTTTCATTTAATTGTGGTTTATCTGTTTCTTTTGTTGCTAGTGTTTTACGAAGAAAGACATGATCAAATAAAGGACTTGATCCAGACGTAAAGCAAGCAATGAACTGAGAAATGTATTATAAGTACATAGTTTGTGAATACGGTACAGTATTTACTTAATTCAAGCTCAAGTGCATTGTGTGTTGCATGTTGAATGCTGTATTTCTAAACGAGCCTTTTTGTTTTATGAGTGAGTCTGTACATGTATTTACAGTTTTTTACGTCCTCTCACGACAAACGAGACGCGTCCTCGCGAGACGGTGGTAACTTACTTAGTGCTCAGAATGCAAAGTTTAGTTTAATTTTGAGTTAAGAATGATCAGATTTGTTTGTTTTACAAAGTTCAATCAATTTCACAAGCATGCGAACTTTGCTTTATCAATTGCATTTTTGCGGCCGTCAATCATCTTAACATACGTCTCTGGAAACAGAGGTTCACTTCAACGGGTTCAAAAGGTCATGCCTAAGGGTTGTAATATTATTGGTAGATTGCGATCCATTTAGTTTTTTCCCTTTTTTTAAGAGTCCAATGGTTGTCACCGTCATTAGGGAGTTTAAAATTCCACAACGATTAAGCTGAGGACAACGTTAAAAAAACTAGTTTATATTTTAATTGAGTTTGTCTATTGGTGTCAGAGCTATTTTCAGCTGAATATGTAAAGACTGCGATCAATTTCAAATAGAAACTTGACAAATTCACCATTGCCACGCACGTGCAGATCAAGTGTACTTCGCATTAAACCTTTTGTTTAGCGACGTTCTCGTTGCACTTTCCGTTGTGGTTTTCTTAAATTCCCTATTATGATTGACTGCCATGTAAAGTGTAATCTTTAGTTGGGTTTTGAACTCCAGGGTTCGCATGATATTGAAAGGCGCAGTAAAGAATACAATACCAAGTCCCCAGTTTGTAATTAGGGCGCAACAGATATGCTAATAAATTAAAGACATGGAAATAAAATAGCCCCCCACCCCTCCTCGTCCTGCGATAAAGCATCGAGAGCACCCTCCCTTCATTGTGCTTCCACAAGAACCAAGTATTTTATATATTCAATATGACAAGTACGTAATACAATAATTAACATCCCTACATGACTTAATTAAACTTTTCTAACTTGTTTTTGCTACATAAAATCTAACTTTTTTCAGTATTTGTGGGAACATTCGAGAATTATTCCTTAACTCTACTGATTGAAACAATAAATCAAGGTAAACTTACGGACTCGTCCTTCTTTCTCTAGTTTGGTGAGATGGTGATTAACATTAATTGTTCTCTGCTGATTTATGAATCGAAGGTGCCATGGTGTATCCTATTGTTGTTATCATTATTATTATTATTATTATTATTAAACAAGTGGAACCGGAATAAAAGCAATATATAATTTAATTGTCATAATGGAAAAGTGGTAAATATGATACCATTAAGTACTGCGGCCCTTAAGTTTAGTTTTAGTGGGGTTTAGAAATTGCCGTGAAAATCATGCAAATTTGTTAGTAAAATTGTTTGCCAGAGTTTCAGAAATGCTGCACACCAATAAAGCAAGAATCAAATTCAGTATTTTGGGTTCTTTAATCAAATGGATCGATCTATTGACCGAGAAATCAATTGATTGATTGATTGATTGATTGATTGGATCAATCAATCAATCAATCAATCAATCAATCAATCAATCAATCAATCAATCAATCAATCAATCAATCAATCAATCAATCAATCAATCAATCAATCAATCAATCAATCAATCAATCAATCAATCAGCCAGCCAGCCAGCCAGCCAGCCAGTCAATCAATGAAATATTAAATAATAATAATAAAAACTCCAAACAATCAGCCAGTTAGGCTTATGTACTGAGTACAGTCTACTTTTTTAGCACTATATTCCATTACATGTTGTCAGACTGTATTGGTCTTGAATTATTCACCAACTACAGTGGAATGCCACCTTAACAACATCTCAATACAGCCACTTTTTTGGCTGGAACAAAAGCTCATGAGTCCTGTTAATGCAACTACAGCAAACAGGAGTCCTTTGGGACTTAGAATTAAATTATATACATGTCATGAAATCATTTAAAAGGTATCAGAACTGGTACCATAAATTTAACCTAGATGTACATGTACCCTGTTAACAGGACCTGACCCCACTTATAATACACTGTATGTCTAAGCTTTTATGGCCTGTCAGTGGTCATATTAACAGCTTTCCACTGTAACTTGTACTTAGTCACAGTCATTATAATACTGAATTTAACCACTTAAGCCTACAGAAAAGGTTTATATTTTAAGTTCTCAATTCTTTAGCCATTTGCACAATCATTTCTTTCATCTTTATTTGTTTGTTTGTTTATTACCACTGATTTCATTGCTAAGCAACCTTCGAAGTCAAACCTCTGACTGTAAAGTTGACAATACACTTCCGTCAATCATGCGTAACGATACGACGAGACATCTATTGCCAAGTGAATTTTGGTTTCGAAGGTTGCGTAGCATTGAAATGAGTGGTAATTTGCCACACAAAAAATATAAAACATTACAATAATAATAAAAAAAGGGGGCCTATGAAGAAATCATAATTATATTAGGTCCCCTTGTTACATTACTTGTTAAGACAAATGTTGGAAACATGGAATGATTCACGGACGTTAAATAGGTCTAATTTATTCTGGAAGTCACTTAATATAAACTGCATCATTGATGGCTTACAGTACATATTGGACTGTAGGTAGTGCCTGGTCAGAAGCTTACTGGCTTCCTGAGGGCTATGAATGTAATATCCTGGAAAAAAATCAAAGAGTAAATAAATTATTAATTAATGTTCTTGCAAGTTGGTTGTGTCCATACAACTATTAATATAATGACTTAATTTACAATGGTCACGTCTAGTTAAGTGTAACCAATCCATAATTATGAAAACTATTGGCAGTACAGTAAGGAACTCCCCGCTAACTCAAACTAATTATTCCTTTCCTTGGCTCAAATTTACCCCGACAACTCAAACTCTATTTTTACGTTGATCAGTAAACCACAGAGAGTCAGAACATAGCTTGTTGATAACAACGTGATATTGTATGGAAACATAATTCAAGCCCATGAAAGACCGATAAACATCTGGTCGATCACTGTTGACATAGCAGGGTAATTCGTTTCCGGAGTAACTGAGAGCCTGATCTGTTAGTCACAAAATTATTCTGAACCACTTAACTTCACCATCGAAAGACAACATCATTAACTTCCCAATACCTTATTAATTATTAACAGGATACTTGAAATTTAATACCAACCCCACTAACTCAAACTATTTTTTGTTTCCCTTGGGAGTTTGAGTTAGTGGGGTTCCCTGGATGGGATGCTAGTCCATCGCAGGTTACCCCTGTTGCCGGTACCAATTTATACTCCTGGGTAGAGTAAGGCACTGTGAGAGTAAAGTATCTTGCCCAAGAATAAAATACAGTCACACCGGCCAGGGCTCGAACCCGGACCACTCAGTCCGGAGTCCAGCACACTAACCATTAGGCCACCGGCGTCTCCCAGTGCATTTATACATAAAAGTGGTATTTTAATGCATTTGCTATTGTCCTCCACAATTTGTTTTTGACAGAATTTGCTAAGTTTGGTTGATAAACTTGGCACATGCAAAAATGGGTAACATCTTAGCTGGATGAAAACATATAGCTCTGTGCAAGAATTAGTACAGCGATTTCATCAAAAAGTTGCATACAAATGATCTACATGTACATATACATGTAGCAACTAAAATAATATCCAAGACAGTGCCACAGCATGGATAAAAATAGTTTTCAAGTGAGAGCAAACCCAGCAACAAAACCCAACTCAAAACTGTCCAGCAACAAAATACACAGAGTCAAACATAATTTTTATCCCAATGTCAAGCAAAATACAGCAATTTGAAGCTACAACTACATGTAGCATGGCATTTAACAACGTTGAATGGTCCAGACAAAAACAAACAGCAAAACAACTCTGAACCCATGCAGTGACAAAAATAATTTTGAACCCAATTTAACTCTGGACATTCCAGCAACAAAAACAATTTGAACCTAGTGACAAATCGATTTATTTTAGAACAGTCAAGAGAGAAAAATAATTTTGAACCCAGCGTGGGCGACACAATTCTCTGTAACTCTGTACAATCGAGCAACTAATATAATTTTCATGAAAGCATCACTGAAAGCAGACAAAAATAGCGACCATGCTATTGCATGCAGTTAGTTTCCTCAGTAAAACTAAATTTAATCATTTCCCACAGTATCTGTCAAAACCAAACCAAACATCGTGGCCAGGGCGAAGCAATATATATTTTCGCGAATGAACTTACCTTATATAGAACTGCTGATCATTCCCTCAACTTATGTCTCGATAAAGAAGTCCAGTCCTTAAAAATGCTTAAACGGTAACGACAGACCGATGTTTTCACGTACTCGACAAGCCCAAAACGTGTACGTGAGTTCCAGCGCCATGAATGGTAAGCTTACATCTCGCCAAAAGCCCTGGTCTGCCTCCAGATTTGTACGCCAAGGTTTTCCACCGAATGAAACACTTACTGAATACTGGTAGCTCAGTCTGTTTCCCTCAACAGCTGATGACTCGACTTGAGCAACCAACATCAAAAGCAGTTTTGTTGGCTGTCCAAAAGCACTACATGCAAAACTCGAGCAAAACGGAGCAAAACAAATCAATCTGGGTAACCGCTGGTCAGCGCTGAGTACGTCATGTAAGATAGCAATAGTGTCTCGTTCCACACCTCGACCCAGGCTCTCGAACCCCAGTCCCTGTCGGTTATTAAGGCAAAAGCAAATCCATTCTATGAATATAGCGGAGATTTTAGAAAAAAACTGTCACATCATATAGGAAGAGGATAAGCTCAAACCTCTCATCGAAGTTTGCTTTTAGTTTTTACCTTAAAAACCAATGAACAATAGAGCAAGCCAACATGGTATAATGCATAATCTGCTTATCATTAAAAGAAACAAATAATAATCGCCCTTTTAACAAACCTTACTGAATTATTTACCATTTTTTTCAAAACAATTGCTGTTTTGTTGAGCATAATGTACTTTTAAAGCAATGTAAATATTCAAAGCAATCTGGTCACGTGACTGATGACGTCACACTTACAAAGTTGCCAAAAACGTGTTCTTCGCATAAACATCTATCAACATGTAGATTTTGGTTGCTATGCACCTTACGCTTTATGAGATATCGCAGAACCAAATTTTCACAAATTTTTGCTCTCGTGTATAGCCCCCTTAAATTTAAAATGCCAGATGTCAACTGGCCATTTCAAAATGCCCCACATCAATGTCTTGCTGACTACGTTGATTGCTTTTCAATTGATAGAGGCCTGTTCTCACAGTAAACAAAAACGCATTTTCGGGCGTGGTCACGTGACTAATAACGTCATCACACCAAGTTTGATATGAGAGTTATTTTATGATAAGTGTCATTCCCTTATGGAGTTTCATCCCTCTGGGCCTCAAATTGACAAAGTTATTTGGCATTGAAAAAATCCAGTTGCAAAGGATTCTGGGAAGGTTCTTATCATTATTATATATTGCTTTTATAACAAGTGGTACCGGCTAAAAGTAATATATAATATAATAGATCACATGGAATCTTTATCCAAGTGAGAATGATGGTCTTGACCAGTTTTCGGTATCATTGCCAGGTGGTGGTAAACTTCCGGGATTTCTCGAGTAAAATTTCCCTGCTTCCCCTATGAACAAAATTAGCGAGAAACATGGGAAAAGCTTCTCAGTGGTCTGTATTGTGCAACTTTACTGTGTTACAGATTAAGACCCAGGGTACCAGAGGTTTGTTTTTCTCTCTTGTGCGACATCCTCTATCTATCTTTTGCCCAGAAAATGCACCACATGTACAAAATTTTAAACGGTATGGTGATCACCCGTTTCTTTGACATGGTTCTACCCCCACCAGTTGGAAATGTTGAGGAAAATGGAAGCCGTTCCTGAGTAGAGGTCATGTATTGTACAGATAATCATATAGTTAGTTCAATTGGAACATCCAACCCCACAAAGTTGCGTCTTCAGATGGACAAGTCATTGAAAACGCAATTTAATCATCTGCCAACAATTTATTCATTCAACGGTGATTGTTAACATTTTAGTTTTATCACATATTGATAGTAACCCAGATGTGGCATATATCAGTGCCAATATTTTGGTAGGCAAGTTCCAGGTCAAGTTTTCTGCCTTGGTAACTACAGTGCTCGAAATTAGCGGTCGTCCGGTCGTCCGAGACGACTAAAAAGTGTTTCGGGCAACCATTTTTCAGTAAAACTAAAGGCCCGGTCGTCCGAGAAAAAACCACCGGACAACCCAAGTATAAATCGATCGAAGTACTTACATTACGTTTCTGTGATGTCCAACAGAATAGGGCTTGTTATATTCAACGAAACGAAACGAAACGAAACGAAATGAAATGAAATGAAACGAAATGAATATGTTTGGTGGTTATATTTGATTTTAGGAATATATTCAGACTGGTCATGTTCGTTTCGTTGATTATCACTTAAAACATTTTAAAACCAAAAGTGATATTCGACGAAATGAAAAGTGATAATCAACGAAACGAACTTGCTGTAGCTTACGTACATGGACTTGGACTGGGCCAGACGGTGCTGTGTAACTCGTAAACACGAGAGGAAGTCGAAAGCAGACAATTCAACCCGCGTGTTGATAGCTAAACGCTTGAAAACAAAAAGTGATATTCGACGAAATGAAAAGTGATAATCAACGAAACGAACTTGTTGTAGCGACTTACATGGACCTGGACTGGGCCAGACGGTGTTGAGTAACTCTTAAACACGGCGGGAAGTCAAAACACACAATTCAACCCGCGTGTTGATAGCTAAACACTTGAAAACAAAAAGTGATATTTGACGAAATGAAAAGTGATAATCAACGAAACGAACATGACCAGTCTGAATATATTCCTAAAATCAAATATCGTTTCGTTTCGTTTCGTTTCGTTTCGTTTCGTTTCGTTGAATATAATAAGCCCAGAATAGCGAAAATAAGTTATTAATTTGACACAGGAAAATAGCTCTAAATATAGTGGTAATCTTCAGGTAATAGATGGAAGCAACCAAGATTTTAAAAATCAACTGAATCGAAGTTTATACACGCAAGTAGCTCACGCAAGCGGCATTCACAGTTTCTGGGTTCAAATCGCCCTAAAATGCATTGCAAGCTTAGTAAAAATCTTGAGTACTTCATGTATGCTGATGTGTTGTGTCTCTGGTTACTTGCGATCGTGTTTGGCTCACGTTTGCTACAAAGTTAGTGGCTGGAAAGTCTTAAGACGAAATCCATTAGAAAATCGAGTAATATTTCTGGCCAGTGGACAAAAATCCTGTACTACGACGCCATAAGCTTTCACGCTTAAACTAGACATTCATGAGCCATACCTTAACGGTATTCACCAAATAATATAACTCCACAATCCTTAAATTGCTTTCCGCCTTGAGTTTCCTCCGTGAATGGGTTGAGTCATGAGAGGTGGCAGCCATGTTACCTCTCATGACTCAACCCATTCACGGAGGAAACTCAAGGCGGAAAGCAATTTAAGGATTGTGGAGTTATATTATTTGGTGAATACCGTTAAGGTATGGCTCATGAATGTCTAGTTTAAGCGTGAAATCTTATGGCGTCATAGTACAGGATTTTTGTCCACTGGCGATAAATATTACTCGATTTTCTAATGGATTTCGTCTTAATATGTAATTCGTTTGTTTTAAAGCTTATTTTGCAAAAACATTTTGTTTTGTTTTTATTTTTGCAACCATAATGATTCTGAACACTTTTTAAAATTTTAAAACTAGCTTCTATGGCAACTAAAAATTTGCATTTGGCGACTAATAATTTCGAGTCCTGGTGACTCAGACATGTTATAAGTGTTGAACCTTGACACTGAATAAAGTAAACAAGTAGTTACATATATACTAACTTTGTGTGAAACATTGTGAATTTATTATTTGAATTAATGCACTTCAGAGAATTGTGAAAATTGAATCAAAACCCATAATTAGGCAATAGGTCAGACAATATTTTAAGGACAACCAAGCAGTCATCAGGGCAACCAAAGTCAGGGGTTTGGTTGTCCGGCATTTGGTATAAGGACAACTTGGAATTTCTTTTAATTTCGAGCACTGTAACTACTACTCAAGACAAAAATTATTTAACGCCAGGACTAAAACCTAAGTTACAACACAGTTCCTTGTTCCAACAACTTGCATAATTACTGTTATAATCCATCAAAATTTTTCTCGGGCTCGATTGGTCTAAACACGTCACGTGACACAGCCAAAACTGGGGAATATCCGGGTGATATTCCCCAAGTGATATTACCCAGTTTGGAAAATTTGCGTTTCACGTTCACAGGTTCAGTTTTCATCTCAAATAAATTGCTAAATTAAATAAAACTGATTGTTTTGAACAGACTAGAAATATTTTTGAACGCCAACAGAATTATTTTGATGTTTAACAGCTTGGCCGACTGAGATCTTTCACGGCAAACAGAGCGGCCTTGTGAAAAAATATTTGAAGGATAATAACTACCTCCATTTGGCTTCAAAATATGTTCGGATATTTGTCCTTGGACATTATCTGTTCCGGAGAAGCAAATAGATTTCCAAGAGTGAAGCTCAAGGAAAACTGTGAGCTTTGAGGAACAGATAATGTCCGCAAACAAATATCCATGCATATTTTCGCATCAAATGGTGGCTATTTTTATTTACATTAGGTGTGATATAGTCCCGGTGTCTAATGAAACAAAATCAAACTGAAAAATCAATTGAGCAAAATGAAATTTTGTGCAAGTTCGCTATTAAAGAATGTAACACAATTGAACTGAATCCAGTTTGATTTTGTTCATAATCGCAGTAATAATCAACCTATTTATCAAACGGAATAAACAGAAAAATGCCCCAAAAATATAGACCATTTTCATGGTAAGCAGGTAATTGAACATTCAATAATTTATGGTTCTATTGAGTTTTGAAATACATAAGTGATAAAATTAAGCAAAAAAATTATCAAGCAAAAGAAAGAAAGCAAGTCACTGAAATAGTGAATAAAACGTTTTTAGGAAAATGCTTTAGTTTTTAAGTATACTAGTGTTACTGCTAGAAAGTAATGATAATTATCATACAGCAGCATGTGCTTCATGGCTGCTCTTTCAAGTCACCCAATGAGATTAACAGCATTGCATAACAGTGTCTGTAAAAACAAAGAAGGGAAACAGAAATTAATATTGCAATCATTATCATCTAGATCATTAACCATCAGTTCTAGTGAAGGATTTCAGTCACACTTGTTGTGAGCTGTAGCAGCTGCCCTCTGACTAACCCAGAGAAATATTAAGACACTCAATATCACCAACATTAAGTATTTCAGTAAAACATTGTCTAACTAAGATCTAAATAAATGCACTACATCAAAAGTTAATTTTCTACAATGAAATTATCATGGCAATAGTGAATCGTAAATCATATCATCTACACTAGTGTAACCTCAGAATGTCAAAGGGTCCCTCTCAACCAGTGTGCATTGTCGCCATTGCGCGTATATATTGTTATGGCGGCCATTTTTGGGTGCAGCGAAAATGGCAGCTTGAAGTTAAAAAACTACTTTTTGCTTGATTCTGACCTTGTTCTGGTCACAAAAAGCAGTTAGACAACCCAAGTTAGCACAATTTCGAAATCGGACTTGCTGCAAACAACACAGAGATCGATTTCCCCGGATGAAAACAATAACATGGGACCGCAAAGCACACTGATTGAGAGGGACACTAATTTAAAATATCATAACCAAACTATAACCGAGTTAATTACAGTACTTTACGTTATTTGGAAATTTTAACCGGATTTTTTTAAAAATATAGACCTACATGTAGTTAACTCCCTTAGAGTGCGGCCACAGCCAATTGTGGAACTAAACAAACTTCTACGCAAACCAGCGTAGTTCGCAGGTAAACTTAAATCTTATTTACTTTCAATTTTCCATCGATGTATGATGAGGATGAATTATGAACATCGATCAGGTTTCGTTAAATTTCCATCAATAAGAGTTGCTTGATGCTTGTTCAGTTGTTGTAGCACCCACGAAGCGACAATTATACACAAATCAATTGAACCAGTTAATTTAATGCCAGTGGGAAAATATTCATTGATCTACCAGTACGGTCTCGCCGGGATTTTCGTTTTCACAGCGAAGATATATAAGCTTAAATATTAGTTACCCCATGATGCCAAAAAATGTTTAAAGCATCTGTTTGTTGGCATTGTAATTCTACAGATCGTTTGAGATAATTTTAGACAAAGCGAAAGCAGTTTCTTGGGTGAATATCTCCGTGAAAAAGTAATCGCTTCAATTGATTGAAGTCGATCGATAAAGACACTTTATAACGCCGATAGAAATGAAAACAAACTCATTCTTCTTTCGAGAAGTAAGCTTCTGAAGCTTAAGTCTTACTGTCGACTAACTTTTTGACCGGTATTGTACAATAGGTAAGGTCATGGTAAGGTTAATTATCATAAAGTTATCACTTAGTAGGAACGACCAAACTTACCAAACTTAATAGCTGAGGTCAATTGACTTCCTTTCCGCACCGTCGCTCGGCTTTTTTTAAAAGCTCCTCAAAAGTGAGCACTGGTATAATATCAAACAAACAGGTAATGATTAATAAGAAGCAAGAAAAGGTCTAAAAACCTTTGTAGCTAACAGAAGTAAGCTTATAAGCTAAGCTTACGTGAGCTCAACTCCGTTAAAATGTCGTAAAAGGTCGATAATCAGAAGGAATAAAATATAGCACTTAGCTGAGTCTTTCGACAGATGGACTCGACTTCCAGAGTAATGTAGCCAGAAATGTTGTCTTGTCAACTGTCCAAGAACGTTTTAGCCGCCACTCTTGGGTACAAAGCACGAAGAAAAACAGTGAGCAAAGATTTTGCAAACCACTTTCTCCTTCGCTAAACCACGTCAAATCACCGTCATATCAAGCTGACGTAATCCTCTGTGTCGCCACGAAAATAAATAGCCTCGCTTTGGTTCCCAAATCGTGAGAGACTGGGTCGAATAGGAAAATACATCTATCTTTGCCATGAAGGAGGCAAAATGGAGAGAAACCGTCAACGTCAGTAGAAAGAGCATATATTCAAACCTTGTACCCAAGTTTAATTTTAATTTTAACTTTAAAAATAACTCAGCGTAGGCATTCTCAATGACAAACTGCTCTGCTTTCCTGCTTAAATTTTAAAGAAAAAAATTATAGTGGCCTTTTTCAAAAACTGTACTTAAATATCTTCCACAATTGGGGAATAAATTGCTGTTTCATTAGCATAATATACTTTTAAAGCAATTTGAATTATTCAAAGCAATCTGGTCACGTGACCTATGACGTAACGATAACGAAGTTGCTAAAACGTGTCCTTCTCATGAACATCTATCCACATGTAAATTTGTGTTACTATGCGCCTTACATTCGATGAGATATTGGCTGTTACCCAGTCTCTCTCTTTTTTCCTCTCTTGTATAGCCCCCTTAAATTTCAAATGCCCGAGGTCTAATGGCCATTTCAAAATGCCCCATATCAATGTCTTTCTGATTACATTGATTGATTTTCAATTGATAGAAGCCTGTTGTTACAGTAAACAAAAACGCATTTTCGGGCGTGGTCGCGTGACTAATGACGTCATCACACTAAGTTTGATATTAGAGTTATTTTATGGTAAGTGCTATTACCATGTGGTGTTTCACCCTTCTGGGCCTCCAATTTACGAAGTTATTTGGCATTGAAAAATTTCCAGTTGCAAAGGACTCTGGGAAGGTTCTTATCATTATTATATATTACTTTTATAATATTATTATTATTATTATTATTAAACAAGTGGTACCGGCTAAAAGTAATATATAATATAATAGATCACATGGAATCTTTATGCAAGTGAGAATGATGGTCTTGAGTAAAATTTCCCTGCTTCCCCTATGAACAAAATTAGCGGTGGTCTGTATTGGGCAACTTTACTGTGTTACAGATTAAGACCCAGGGTACCAGAGGTTTGTTTTTCTCTCTTGTGCGACATCCTCTATCTATCTTTTGCCCAGAAAATGCACCACATGTACAAAATTTTAAACGGTATGGTGATCACCCGTTTCTTTGACATGGTTCTACCCCCACCAGTTGGAAATGTTGAGGAAAATGGAAGCCATTCCTGAGTAGAGGTCATGTATTGTACAGATAATCATATAGTTAGTTCAATAACTGGAACACCCAACCCCACAAAGTTGCGTCTTCAGATGGACAAGTCATTGAAAACGCAATTTAATCATCTGCCAACAATTTATTCATTCAACGGTGATTGTTAACATTTTAGTTTTATCACATATTGATAGTAACCCAGATGTGGCATATATCAGTGCCAATATTTTGGTGGGCAAGTTCCGGGTCAAGTTTTCTGCTTTGGTAACTACTACTCAAGACAAAAATTATTTAACGCCAGGACTAAAACCTAAGTTACAACACAGTTCCTTGTTCCAACAACTTGTATAGTTACTGTTATAATCCATCAAAATTTTTTATCGCGCACGATTGGTCTAAACACGTCACGTGACGCAGCCAAAACTGGGGAATATCCGGGTGATATTCCCCAAGTGATATTACCCAGTTTGGAAAATTTGCGTTTCACGTTCACAGGTTCAGTTTTCATCTCAAATAAATTGCTAAATTAAATAAAACTGATTGTTTTGAACAGACTAGAAATATTTTTGAACGCCAACAGAATTATTTTGATGTTTTACAGCTTGGCCGACTGAGATCTTCCACGGCAAACAGAGCGGCCTTGTGAAAAAATATTTGAAGGATAATAACTACAATAGCCTCCATTTGGCTTCAAAAATATGTTCGGATATTTGTCCTTGGACATTATCTGTCCCGAGAAGCAAATAGATTTCCAAGAGTGAAGCTCAAGGAAAACTGTGAGCTTTGAGGAACAGATAATGTCCGCAAACAAATATCCATGCAAATTTTCGCATCAAATGGTGGCTATTTTTATTTACATTAGGTGTGATATAGTCCCGGTGTCTAATGAAACAAAATCAAACTGAAAAATCAATTGAGCAAAATGAAATTTTGTGCAAGTTCGCTATTAAAGAATGTAACACAATTGAACCGAATCCAGTTTGATTTTGTTCATAATCGCAGTAATAATCAACCTATTTATCAAACGGAATAAACAGAAAAATGCCCCAAAAATATAGACCATTTTCATGGTAAGCAGGTAATTGAACATTCAATAATTTATGGTTCTATTGAGTTTTGAAATACATAAGTGATAAAATTAAGCAAAAAAATTATCAAGCAAAAGAAGAAAGCAAGTCACAGAAATAGTGATAATTATCATATAGCAGCATGTGCTTCATGGCTGCTCTTTCAAGTCACCCAATGAGATTAACAGCATTGCATAACAGTGTCTGTAAAAACAAAGAAGGGAAACGAAAATTAATATTGCAATCATTATCATCTAGATCATTAACCATCAGTTCTAGTGAAGGATTTCAGTCACACTTGTTGTGAGCTGTAGCAGCTGCCCTCTGCCTAACCCAGAGAAATATTAAGACACTCAAAATATCACCAACATTAAGTATTTCAGTAAAATAAATTGTCTAACTAAGATCTAAATAAATGCACTACATCAAAAGTTGATTTTCTACAATGAAATTATCATGGCAATAGTGAATCGTAAATCATATCATCTACACTAGTGTAACCTCAGAATGTCAAAGGGTCCCTCTCAACCAGTGTGCATTGTCGACATTGCGCGTATATATTGTTATGGCGGCCATTTTTGGGTGCAGCGAAAATGGCAGCTTGAAGTTAAAAAACTACTTTTTGCTGGATTCTGACCTTGTTCTGGCCACAAAAAGCAGTTAGACAACCCAAGTTAGCACAATTTCGAAATCGGACTTGCTGCAAACAACACAGAGATCGATTTTCCCGGATGAAAACAATAACATGGGACCGCAAAGCACACTGATTGAGAGGGACACTAATTTAAAATATCATAACCAAACTATAACCGAGTTAATTACAGTACTTTACGTTATTTGGAAATTTTAACCGGATTTTTTTAAAAATATAGACCTACATGTAGTTAACTCCCTTAGAGTGCGGCCACAGCCAATTGTGGAACTAAACAAACTTCTACGCAAACCAGCGTAGTTCGCAGGTAAACTTAAATCTTATTTACTTTCAATTTTCCATCGATGTATGATGAGGATGAATTATGAACATCGATCAGGTTTCGTTAAATTTCCATCAATAAGAGTTGCTTGATGCTTGTTCAGTTGTTGTAGCACCCACGAAGCGACAATTATACACAAATCAATTATCATGAACCAGTTAATTCAATGCCAGTGGGAAAATATTCATTGATCTACCAGTACGGTCTCGCCGGGATTTTCGTTTTCACAGCGAAGATAGATAAATATTAGTTATCCCCATGATGCCAAAAATGTTTAAAGCATCTGTTTGTTGGCATTGTAATGCTACAGATCGTTTGAGGTAATTTTAGACAAAGCGAAAGCAGTTTCTTGGGTGAATATCTCCGTGAAAAAGTAATCGCTTCAATTGATTGAAGTCGATCGATAGACACTTTATAACGCCGATAGAAATGAAAACAAACTCATTCTTCTTTCGAGAAGTAAGCTTTTAAGTCTTTTAAACTGTCGACTAACTTTTTGACCGGTACTGTACAATAGGTAAGGTCATGGTAAGGTTAATTATCATAAAGTTATCACTTAGTAGGAACGACCAAACTTACCAAACTTAATAGCTGAGGTCAATTGACTTCCTTTCCGCACCGTCGCTCAGCTTTTTTTAAAGCTCCTCAAAGGTGAGCACTGGTATAATATCAAACAAACAGGTAATGATTAATACGAAGCAAGAAAAGGTCTAAAAAACTTTGTAGCTAACAGAAGTAAGCTTATAAGCTAAGCTTACGTGAGCTCAACTCCGTTAAAATGTCGTAAAAGGTCGATAATCAGAAGGAATAAAATATAGCACTTAGCTGAGTCTTTTCGACAGATGGACTCGACTTCCAGAGTAATGTAGCCAGAAATGTTGTCTTGTCAACTGTCCAAGAACGTTTTAGCCGCCACTCTTGGGTACAAAGCACGAAGAAAAACAGTGAGCAAAGATTTTGCAAACCACTTTCTCCTTCGCTAAACCACGTCAAATCTCCGTCATATCAAGCTGACGTAATCCTCTGTGTCGCCGCGAAAATAAATAGCCTCGCTTTGGTTCCCAAATCGTGAGAGACTGGGTCGAATAGGAAAATACATCTATCTTTGCCATGAAGGAGGCAAAATGGAGAGAAACCGTCAACGTCAGTAGAAAGAGCATATATTCAAACCTTGTACCCAAGTTTAATTTTAATTTTAACTTTAAAAATAACTCAGCGTAGGCATTCTCAATGACAAACTGCTCTGCTTTCCTGCTTAAATTTAAAGAAAAAATTATAGTGGCCTTTTTCAAAAACTGTACTTAAATATCTTCCACAATTGGGGAATAAATTGCTGTTTCATTAGCGTAATATACTTTTAAAGCAATTTGAATTATTCAAAGCAATCTGGTCACGTGACCTATGACGTCACGATAACGAAGTTGCTAAAACGTGTCCTTCTCATGAACATCTATCCACATGTAAATTTGTGTTACTATGCGCCTTACATTCGATGAGATATTGGCTGTTACCCAGTCTCTCTCTTTTTTCCTCTCTTGTATAGCCCCCTTAAATTTCAAATGCCCGAGGTCTAATGGCCATTTCAAAATGCCCCATATCAATGTCTTTCTGATTACATTGATTGCTTTTCAATTGATAGAAGCCTGTTGTCACAGTAAACAAAAACGCATTTTCGGGCGTGGTCACGTGACTAATGACGTCATCACACTAAGTTTGATATGAGAGTTATTTTATGGTAAGTGCTATTACCTTGTGGTGCTTCACCCTTCTGGGCCTCCAATTTACGAAGTTATTTGACATTGAAAAATTTCCAGTTGCAAAGGACTCTGGGAAGGTTCTTATTATTATTATATATTACTTTTATAATTAAATGATAAATTAATTATGAAATATACTTTTTTAATTCTAATTAAATCAAGATTATCAATTTAAGTAAGAGCGTTAAGAAAAAACTGATCAACCACTAATCAGTCAATGACCATACTAGGTCAATTTTAATAATGAGTGAAAATAAATATATTTTACTGCGTTCACACTTAAGGCGGGATTCTACCTGAATGCCATTTTTCCGCCACTTAACATGGGTTTAATGGAAATATCTCGTTCGCGTTTCAAGCAATCCAAAAACTCTCCACTCATCCCATGAATCTATGTTATGGGGTGTTTTGTAAATTTTTGGGTGATTTTTGGGTATTTTGGGGAGGAAATAGTTTTTCTCAAAGGAGTTGTAAAATTTAGGGAAATAAGAAATATTGAAGATTTAATGTAGTTTTAAAATTAGAATTTGAAGTTAAAAATTAGTAGATTGACAATTGACGACAGTTGATACCCACGCGAGAGCACCCGCGTGGGTATCAACTGTCTGTTGGTGTTCCAAATTTTTTTTTTCTCCTTCTATCCCTTCTTTAAACCTCTTAAAATTTCATTGCAATTCAGGTAGAATCCCCCCTTAAGGCCACAACTTGTTTAGTCTGATCACGAATGAAACATATTTCGCTATGAAAAGTGTTCACATCATACTTCGTTCACACTAGGCCGAAACTTGTTTAGTCTTGTTTAGTCCGATCACAATGAGAAATGTTTCGCTATGAAATGTGTTCACATCAGGCGGTGCATTAACTGCGCTAATCATGATCGAAACGTGTTTATTCTAAGCATAATTGAAACAACCTCACGAGGTAGTTTCGATCTAAGCCAGACGAAACATGTTAAACATGGACACGGCGGGCTATTTGGCGCAGAAACTGGGACAAAGTCTGTGGCCAAAAATGGCGCCCATTTCGAGTCAAGGACGTCGGAGACTGGTAACGAAATTAATTAGCATATATAAGGCTCCCCAGTGTTCTTGGGATACCATGAAGAAAAAAATGGCGGCAGACTTCGAAGAGAGGTAAGTTTCTTCTTTATTTTGTCTGACTCAATGGGGCCTGAAAGAATATTATCGTTAGGGGGTAATGACTTGATTTAGTGTCCTCTTTTCAATAAGCACCCCTCAACCCTAATTTTGATACTGTAATATTAAAATCCGCACTAAACGTACCTCAAAAGTTAGTTATTACCACCTCTCGTCTCGTTTCTCGCGAGATGCGTCTCGTTTCGGCTCTCGAGAGTCGCGAGAATCACTGAACCAGAATAGCTCACCGATAAGAACGATGCAGAGTCTTTCACGTATAAATATTAAAGTGACAATTTAAATTCGTCCTTTTCTACAACTTAACTCAAGCAATTTGTTTGGATAGAGCAGAGTAAAGAGACCAGGCAAAATTAGTGTGGCAACTAATTTTACCCTAAAAAAATAGTAGTAAGGATGTATAAAGGACAACACGCCGTTTTGCGTCAACTAAAAAATAAATAAATAGAGAAAACAAAAGATGAAAAGATAAGAATAATCAAAATGAAAAACCCCAAACCCCGAGTCGGCGTTTTACCGACACCCTTTTTGTGCCGATTCGCCGAACAGTTATGACAAAATTGATAACAGTACTTTCACTAAAGTTTGTCGAGCCTATATCAGTTCGCTATTTTGAATATTAATAAACCGGACATCCTCGGAGTTTACGAAAGAAGGAAAGAGGGACTGCTAGCAGTCTAGGAATGTCGGGAAACCCCTGTAGCCTGATGCATATATTATTCACGCATGCTAGAGCACCGTTCTCGTTCCCAGATCTTCTGTTTCTTTTGGTCACGTGGTTGGCGAAAGGGAGGCTTTGGTCTCAGCCGTTACCGGATGTCCGAAATTCCGGACATCCATTCATTAGGCCGTCAGGCCGTGCGTAGCGAGGTTTATAAATTTGTCCTCCATGACTCAGGCGGCGGGATAAAATCTCATCTGGACTTAAAGGTCATATTTGTTTGCGAAATCGTGGATGGCGGAAATGACGTCACGCGGCGCGCTCGTGGCCTAATGGTTAAGGCCGGATAACTTTTAAATCTGATCTTCGGGATTGAGGGCGAGAGTTCGAATCCAAAAGGGTTATTTTTTTCGGTTCGAATCCGGGCCGTTATTTTTTTCCCCCTTTTCTTTCTTTAATAACATTGACTTCGACGTATAAATCTTTGTACACATGATGTAGAAACAGGAACGGCTACTCAATAATTTTTACTCCAAGTTTGTTTATCAATCGAATTTATATGGGAAGTGACTTTGTTGGACGTTTATAGCAGTGCGGGTCATTTGTGAAAAAAAACCGGCTTTATTAAATCCGGTATCAACATTAGGAACATGAAAGACGACTCAAGAATTTCTCAAAGTACGATCAACATATGCATGGTTTACTTTTCATTGTAGACGTGAAGACTTAAGTCTGAAAATAATTTGCCGATCGATATTGCGAATTTTCCAGGTGGCTGAATTGAAAAATGAGCAAGAGAAGATTTTAGCTACAAAGCGAGGTGGTTTCAGATCATTCGACGAAAAGTTGGGGAAAACAGTACATCAATTTCCAATAAAGAGCGCTACAATTTATTACAAACATTGTGTTGACATTGTACATTTGGTATTTGCTTAGAATTTCCGACTACAGATTTGCATCAATTATAAATTATTTCATGTAAAGAACCTTTCCTGTTCTTGTTAAGGAAACAGTTGAAAACATATTTCCTTTTTTCAATGCCGTGAATAAGCGGCGAATATATTTTTTTACTGTGAAGTCTAAGAAGCATATCGAATCGAATATGTGTCAAATTGCAGCGCAATGTCACGCAACGCGTTCAGTCAGTCGTTCGTCGAAAACAAGACCGTCCAGGGGCACCCAACGAATCTGTTCCTCACATTATCTGTTCCCCAGCGGAATTCTTGCTGGCTGCCAAAATATTTCGGTCTATTTTTTCTTCTTGAAATTTTCACTGAATAATTACTATTTTTGCGCTGGCTGACTTGAATAGATCGGAAAGAGACTGGATCGAAAAAAACCCCGACATAAACAAAGCAATAAACAGCAGAATCATATTAACACAAGCTTCGAATGGTTTTCCATCAATGTTTAATTAATTCCCAAGCCCTTTTTGGTTACTTATTATTATTTTAAAATGCTGGCTGGGAATTTTTATCCAGCTGGCTGGGAATTTCCCTATATGTGTCATGCTGGGAAAGAGGAACAGACATATTTTTCCCAGCAACGCAGAAGAACACCTGGAAATGCTTTTATATCATTTACTTTCATTTATCTGGGTAAGATAATGCATTTTACCAACAAATGTTTGCTGGGTGCCCCTGACCGTCAACAGTAAAGGGGAGATGTCGGGAGACCAGCGAATTCATATAAAGCCTGGTTATCACCCTCACACCCCAACAATAATTAATCCCCATCACAGATTCCCGAGGACCCATGCGAGTCACGTATTACGCATTCATTTTGTATCGACTTTATCAGCCAATGAAAAAATTCGATTTTTTCCTTGCGACCACAGGGCTACACGTTTCGGCGCAAAGAAAAAAAACGAGGAGCTCTGGGAACGAGGATGGCGAGAGAACCTGCACCTGGCGAATGTTTCGTTCTTTCAGTTTCCAAAGCGAACTGAACTGAACGTCGTGGTAAGTAAACCTTTTGTTGTCTGTTCTCGATCTCTACCAGTTTACAATATACATTAAGAAGATTTCTTTCATGAACACAACATAACTGAAAAATCAAACAAAGCGGTAATGGTAAATTCGATAACGTAGAGAGCTGTTTGGTGATGCGATCATCGCCCATTCTCGTGTCTGTTTTGAAAAGGCGGAAGTATGAAATTGATCAAATCGTACAAATACTTCATCAAATGAATACAAATGGTAACTTGATAGTCTCTCGTGTCTTGAGGTAGGGATGAAGAATTATAACAGACCAAGAAGAACAGTTGTTCTGTTAATTTACAACTCTTATACCGTCGAAATGATAGGAAGCAAAAATGTAAATTCGGCAACAAACACGGAAATTATGATCGATGTTCGATACTATCCTATCTGACCATTTGACACAAAGATAAAGTTCGCAAAAAAGGATATGCATGCGTAGTACACTTTAACAGAGTCTACGTTTCATCTCGTACGGCTTTTACAATCGATTTTAAACCTTCAAGTTTTTGTATGTCTCAATCTACATTTGTGTTTGTTTTGTAGGTTTTAAAGGCGCTGTTATTTCAGTTTACTTGTTTTGGTTTCATTTTGATCAGAAGATCGAAAAACAGGACAGGTTAAGTTTATTTCTTGCCTCAAACTGTAAGCTGCTTTACTGAAAGCTCTGCATAGGTGATGTTAAATAATCTAAATTTCAAAGATTGATTAGACTGTTCACAGTCCCTCTATTTTTTGCGCTGAAATCGTCACGCTGTCACGATCGATCGTGGAGCCACCATCTTGGATTATTTGGCGAGCGAAATCTGTGGAGAGGACAAAACTCGTACCCAGAGGAGTTTTGTCCTCTCCCCAGATTTCGCTCGCCAAATAATCCAAGATGGCGGCTCCACGATCGATCGTGACAGCGCGACGATTTCAGCGCAAAAAGAAAGGGACTGTGAACAGTCTAAAGATTGATTGCATGGCTCGCGTGACTAATAATTACATGTTCGTTGGAGTGTCAAAGGCTAAAAATAGGTCACGCGATTTAAAAGTCACGGGAATAAACGTCTACCGGAAGTAACTGAGTTGAGTTTTCAGGTGGTAGAATCGATCTGCTGAACTTTATCTTTCTTTTTTTCTTTTTTTCTTCAGGAAAAGCTGCTGTTGTTGTCGCATATTGATGTTTGTTTCATTGTGATTACCCAACAAGATTGGTGAGTACAAACATGTTACTGTTTTATGATTATTATTGTTTTGAGGTGCTTTGGCCTAATGCTTTTTTTCGTTCGCGAGCCTGGTTGGGGTGGCGGGGGGAATTTAGTGTCCCCCCCCCCCATTTATCTCGAAAAGTATCGACGCTATGAAAATGAAACTTACATGGTGTGTAAAATAAAAGCATCCGCAAATCATTATTTTAGTGGTAGTCACGTGTCAATTATGAAGTCGTACACGCCATAATGACATCATACATTAAAAACATCCGCCATCTTGGTACCCTGCGAGCAGTTGGTTTATCTGCGTCGAACGCTACGCTACGAACGGGAGAGAAACCACTGCAAGCAACCGTTCGCTTTTCCATCGAGCATGCGCGTCTACGTCACGCCCCACGTGATGCAATTGACGTCACTTGCCTTGGACGTCATGTTGATTTCTACATAGCGGGCTTGCAAGTTTGCAGCAGTTATGCGGGTGAGTGCATGCGTGAGAGCCTAAACAAGTTACAAACTGGTTTCACCGGTTCATAGTTAATTTATTCGTCCATGGCGCTGGACGGCGGCTTGTTCAAAGGGACGAACGGTTACTTGCAGTGGTTTCTCTCCCGTTCATAGCGTAGCGTTCGACGCAGAGAAACCAACTGCTTGCAGGGTACCATCTTGGATCCTAAATCATGGATTTCTAAATTGTTCAGAAATGTCAGAAAATCTCCAAATTTGTTTTGAAAAAATGAAGACAACTATAAAAATGCTAAAACGGCAAAGATTTTGAAAGATTTCATCGTAAAAGGCAAAAATTTTATGAAAACTGAAAATTAAGCTAAAAAAACAACAAATTTTGGTAAAACGATCTGTATCTCGAAAAGTATTTGTGCTATAAAAATGAAACTTATGTGGTGTATAAAGCATTCAAACATGTTTATTTTAGGGACAACTACGAATCAATTATTATTTCATACGCCAAAATAACGTCATACATTAAAAATGTCCGCCATCTTGGATCCGCCATCTTGGATTTTTAAATTGTTCAGAAATGTCAGAAAATCACCAAATTTGATTTGAAAACATCGAAAACAATATAAGGATGCACAAATTGCAAAGATTTTGGAGGAAACTATTCGTAGAAAGCGAAAATCTCATGAAAACTGAAAATTAAGCTGCAAATACCAAATTTGGCTAAAATGACCTGTCAAAACGTGGTTGCCATGGAAACATAAAGTCACGTGATCAAAACATTGACACGCCAAAATGTTCCCAGATAATGTTTAGGAAAAGTCATAAAGTTTTGCTATGATTGTATGAATGCTCTTTAAGTACGATAAACTTGAAATCAGAGCGGGCACTTTCTGCCCTCCCCCCCAGGCAGGATAGGGTTAAACTCCGGATCGAGCGAGCGGTCCGGGTTCGATTCCTGTCCGGGGAAAATTGTGTTGTGTTCTTGGGCAAGAAACGTAACTCTCACTTAACTCTCGTTTATACTCCTGGGTTGAGAGAGGCACTGGCATTACCTCTCTCAACCCAGGAGTATAAATGGCTACCGGCGAGAAAATGCTGGTGCTGGACTAGCATCCCACACAAGAGTAGCAATACTCCTATAGTCCCTTTATAATACGGAAACCGGGAGAATCTTCGGCGGTGTGGGTCGGTTTGGTCGTAGTACTTTTTTGAGCCGTGACAATATCGTGGTCATTTACATTTGATTTTTACTGAAGATTAAGCTGGAAATAACAATCACTCATCACACAATCAGGTTTGAAGACCAAATTTTGCAAAAGGCAGACTGTGCTCAGACATAAGGGCCACTGCTTTAGTACAATGAATGAGAATAATAAACCCTTTGCAGAACCGTGTCACGTGACCTTCTCAAGCATACAAAAAACTTGGTTATACATATTTGGTGTCAAAATTATAAAAGTTCCATAATCTATACGTTTGTCGTCGTAATCGTCATCCGGGTTATTACATTGTAATAGCTGTCGCCGAAGAACTTTAATTGGATAATTCCTATCCAACATCAGTGTGAGTCCAATACTTCTCGCAGCCGTAATCCCCGTAAAGCCTTCCAACATTATGTATGGAAAAGGATGATGGGTGGCAAACCTTGCATGATTGATATAAAGTCACGTGGCAGGTTTCTGTAAAATCTATTGTAATGTCTGACAACATTTGAAATGTGTTACTTTGTATTTCTTTTTATCAGGTTTACAGAAGAGAGTATCATGGACAGCAAAGATGAAATTGTAGAAGCCATCTTTATATCCGTAGCTGTTGCTACCTTCCTTCACAACACCGGTCGCAGTCTGAAGGCAATCGAGTTATGTAATGAATGTTTTATTATCCTAAATGATCAACGTCAGGGAATGCAAGAAGAATTGGCCAATATCTTTTGTGGTGGTATCTATTGTGTAATGTCCAGAGCGTACTCTGTTATCGCTGATTACTCAAATGCAATCCAATACGGGAGTAAAGCTCTTGTCTTATTGCCCGAATGTAGTGAAAAAGCCAGTGTTGCCATAGAAATGGCAGAAATATATCGGAGTCAAAATAAACATATAGAGGCAAAAGAACTTTACGAGAGAGCAATCAATATCTTGAATAAAATTGGCGACAGTGAAGGAGAAGCAGGTGCTTATGGAAAACTTGGAACTATGCTGTATCACCTTGGAGAATTTGTCAATGCTAAAGAATATCACGAGAAAGAATTGGTGATCACAAAAGTAATTGGAGACAAAAAAGGAGAAGGAACATGTTACGGAAACCTAGGAACTGTGTTTCATGCTCTCGGTGAATATCCCAAGGCTAAGGAATATTTCGAGAAAGCACTTGTGATCAGAAAAGCCATCGGCGACAGAGAAGGAGAAGGAGCAGATTACGGAAACCTAGGCAGTGTGTTTCATTCTCTCGGTGAATATCTCAAGGCTAAGGAATATTTCGAGAAAGCACTTGTGATCAGAAAAGCCATCGGCGACAGAGAAGGAGAAGGATCATGTTACGGAAACCTAGGAAATGTGTTTCTTTCTATCGGTGAATATCTCAAGGCTAAGGAATATTTCGAGAAAGCACTTGTGATCAGAAAAGCCATCGGCGACAGAGAAGGAGAAGGATCATGTTACGGAAAGCTAGGAAATGTGTTTCTTTCTATCAGTGAATATCTCAAGGCTAAGGAATATTTCGAGAAAGCACTTGCGATCAGAAAAGCCATCGGCGACAGAAAAGGAGAAGGATCATGTTACGGAAACCTAGGAAATGTGTTTCTTTCTATCGGTGAATATCTCAAGGCTAAGGAATATTTCGAGAAAGCACTTGTGATCAGAAAAGCCATCGGCGACAAAAAAGGAGAAGGAGCAGATTACGGAAACCTAGGAACTGTGTTTCATGCTCTCGGTGAATATCTCAAGGCTAAGGAATATTTTGAGAAAGCACTTGTGATCAGAAAAGCCATCGGCGACAGAGAAGGAGAAGGAGTAGATTACGGAAACCTAGGAACTGTGTTTCATGCTCTCGGTGAATATCTCAAGGCTAAGGAATATTTCGAGAAAGCACTTGTGATCAGAAAAGCCATCGGCGACAGAGAAGGAGAAGGAGTAGATTACGGAAACCTAGGAACTGTGTTTCATGCTCTCGGTGAATATCTCAAGGCTAAGGAATATTTCGAGAAAGCACTTGTGATCAGAAAAGCCATCGACGACAGAGAAGGAGAAGGAGCAGATTACGGAAACCTAGGAAATGTGTTTCTTTCTATCGGTGAATATCTCAAGGCTAAGGAATATTTCGAGAAAGCACTTGTGATCAGAAAAGCGATCGGTGACAAAAAAGGAGAAGGATCATGTTACGGAAACCTAGGAAATGTGTTTCTTTCTATCTGTGAATATCTCAAGGCTAAGGAATATTTCGAGAAAGCACTTGTGATCAGAAAAGCCATCGGTGACAAAAAAGGAGAAGGATCATGTTACGGCAGGCTAGGAAATGTGTTTCTTTCTATCGGTGAATATCTCAAGGCTAAGGAATATTTCGAGAAAGCACTTGTGATCAGAAAAGCCATCGGCGACAGAGAAGGAGAAGGAGCAGATTACGGAAACCTAGGAAATGTGTTTCTTTCTATCGGTGAATATCTCAAGGCTAAGGAATATTTCGAGAAAGCACTTGTGATCAGAAAAGCCATCGGCAACAGAGAAGGAGAAGCAGTAGATTACGGAAACCTTGGAACTGTGTTTAGTTCTCTCGGTGAATATCTCAAGGCTAAGGAATATTACGAGAAAGCACTTGTGATCAGAAAAGCGATCGGTGACACAAATGGAGAAGCAACATGTTACAGAAACCTAGGAACTGTGTTTCTTTCTATCGGTGAATATCTCAAGGCTAAGGAATATTTCGAGAAAGCACTTGTGATCAGAAAAGCCATTGGCGACAGAGAAGGAGAAGCAGTAGATTACGGAAACCTTGGAACTGTGTTTAGTTATCTCGGTGAATATCTCAAGGCTAAGGAATATTCAGAGAAAGCACTTGCGATCAGAAAAGCCATCGGCGACAGAGATGGAGAAGCAGCAGATTACGAAAACCTTGGAAGTATGTTTCAATGTCTGGGTGAATATGGCAAGGCTGAAGAAAATCTCGAGAAGGCACTCTCTATAAGTAAAGATATCGGTGATCGTCAACAAGAGTTATCCTGCCTTTGCAAACTTTCATTCGTGAAGTTATCGCAAAGAAAACCAAGCCAGGAAGTATTCCGCTGTCTGTTTCAAGCTATTGACAAATGCGAAAATTTGCGATATTTTCTTGTAGACAACGATCAATTTAAGATATCTTTTTCAGATCTTAACATTTCTCCCTACCAACATCTTACTGCATTGTTTTGCGCCACTGGGAATAGTGATCAGGCTCTTTGTGTTGTAGAGCTCGGACGGGCGAGAGCCCTAGCAGACTTGATGACGTCTCAGTACTGTGCTGAAAAGCACATCTCATCTGATACGCAATCGTGGGTTGACATTGAAAGTATCATGAAGAAAGAAAGTAACTGTACTTGTCTGTACATCGCCTATTATGGTAACAATATTTTCTTGTGGATTCTTAGAACAAGCGGAGTCATTACTTTCCGAAGAATATCAGTCAATGAAGACTTTCCTCACATCGGATCAGTTTCCGATTTGGATGATTTTTTCGGTAAAAGATTCCGTGGCTTTGCTATTTTACCCGAGAATGATTGCGAAGATCGATCTTTAAATGTCATTCAACCGAAATTGACCTCATCCCAGGAAGGGAGCTCATCAGATTTGCGACTTTTCGAGGCTGACGAAGAAGGAAGCCAACTTTCCGAACCGATTCTTCATTCGTCAGTTTACAGAATGATCATCGCTCCTGTGGTTGACTTTCTTGAGGAGCCCGAAATCATCATCGTTCCTGATCGCTCCTTGCACCAAGTTCCATTTGCAGCATTGATTGACGAAAGTGGGAAGTGTTTATCAGAGACTTTCAGGATCCGCATTGTTCCTTCTTTGACGACTCTGAAGCTTATTCAGAACAGTCCAGCAGACTATCACAGTCAGACTGGTGCACTGATAGTGGGGGATCCTAAGGTTGGTCAGGTGTTTTACAAGGGATGTCTTGAAAACTTCAAACCGTTGTCTTGTGCAAGAAAAGAAGCAGAGATGATCGGAGGACTGCTTGGCGTTCAGCCTTTGCTAGGAGAGCAGGCATCAAAGCAGGCGGTACTTCAAAGGCTGCATTCAGTAAGTCTGATACACATTGCTGCTCATGGTAACGCCGAAAGAGGAGAAATTGCCCTATCCCCTTTACACACTACTCATCCTATTCCACAAGAAGAAGACTACCTATTGACAATGTCCGACATTTCACAAGTTCAACTGCGGGCCAAACTGGTAGTACTTAGCTGTTGTCACAGTGGACAAGGACAGATCAAAGCAGAGGGAGTTGTTGGAATCGCTCGAGCGTTTTTAGGATCCGGTGCACGCTCGGTGTTGGTGGCACTGTGGGCCCTGGAAGACAGAGCAACAGAGCAGTTGATAAGTCGTTTCTACGAGCACCTTGTTCGTGGAGAAAGTGCCAGTGAATCCCTTCACGAGGCCATGAAGTGGATGAGATCTAACGGCTACCCCAAAGTTTGCGACTGGGCACCTTTCATGCTGATTGGAGATAACGTGACATTTGACTTTGGAAAATAAAGGTAAGGTTGCTGGAGTTAATTTAAGTTAGGTGGGAGACGCGGTGGTCTAATGGTTAGCGCGTTGGACTCCTGGATCGAGCGGTCCGGGTTCGAGCCTTGGCCGAGGAATTGTGTTGTGTTCTTGGGGAAGATACTCGACTTTTACAGTGCCTCTCTCCACCCAGGAGTAAATGGCCTGGTACTGGCGAAATTTCTGGGGGCCGTTACCTGCGATGGACTAGCATCCCATCCAGGAAGTACCATTACTCCTGGTCGCTTCATGCGATGGAAACTGGACTTACGCGCAGGCCATATAAGCCACTAGGCTTGAAGACAGACTTAAACTTTTTTAAATTTAGAGAAGAACATTTCATATTTTGGGTTTTCAGAAGTCAATTAACTGTGTGAGATAATAGTCAAAAATTAAATTGGGGAAGAGGCGGGTATGCATGCTCGTTCTCTGTTTTAGGGATGTAAACACGGATTTTGTATCACTTAGGGTAGTCAGGACAGAACGCCAATAATATTAGCCATCTAAGGTATCGTTTAGGGTTGCACGCGAATAAATAAAAAAACGTCGTCATACTGTGTTGGGGGCGAAGAAGGAGGAGAACTGGCGCCTACGATGTAATTGACTGCCTTTACTCAATATAGAACGCACCACAATATTTATACAATCGTAACACCATTTTCATTAAATTGTGGTTTATCTGTGTTTCTTTTGTTGATAGTGTTTTACGAAGAAAGACCTGATCAAACAAAGGACTTGATCCAGACGTAAAGCAAGCAATGACCTGAGAAATGTGTTACAAGTGATAGTTTGTGAATACTTTGTTTCATAACATAACGGTTTTTTTGCATGTACTCAGTCACATATAGTGTTTTCTTTTACAAACATAAATGTCTTTAATTATTATATTTACAATCGAAATAGTTATTATGAGGGAAAATTATTGTTCTGTAAGTAATTTATAATCAGCTTTTAAAGCCAGTTACCAGGTAGTTTAACAGTTGTGTGTAGGCCAATATGTCCAATACGAAGTATATGAGTCAACACAGTGTACAGACATAGAAAACCTTTGCGAGGAGAGATGTTACTGTTATTTAACAGTTGTGTGTGGGCCTATATGTCTAATACGAAGTATATGAGTCAACACAGTGTACAGACATAGAAAAAACCTTTGCGAGGAGAGATGTTACTGTCCTTTTAAAACTAGTTGAACATTTACAAAACGTTGGCAGTAGTTTTTTTTATGAAGTGAATATATGAAATATGATATATTTGATTTGCGGGGTGAAATATTTAATAACCATCGCAGTTATGTACACAACTTAAGCAGTCGGCGAAAAGAACGCCTGAAAATAGTTCAGGCTTGGACGGGATTCGAACCCATGACCTCTGCGATACCGGTGCAGTGCTCTACCAACGGAGCTATCAAGTCAACTGGGAGCTGGTCACTTAATTTGTGAGTTCGTAATATACCCGTATAGTAGAGAATGAATATATGAAATCATATATTTGAACTGCGGGTGAAACTGATTTAATACATGAAAGACCATCGCAGTTATGTACGCAACTGAAGCAGTCGTGAAAAGAAAGACGCCCGGCCCAGTCCCTCCTGAAAGAAAGCCTGAATAAAAAATATCCTGAACTTTTTTTCAGGCTTTCTTCAGTGTTTCTTTTGGCAACTGCTTAAGTTGGGTATATACCTGCGATGGTCTTGGTCTCTCGTGTATTTAAGTAGTTATTTCAGTTAAAAAACAAAGACCAAAAGTTACTCTAAACTAATCACTTGTAGCCTGGGAATGAAGACGGATTCTCCGACGGCATGAAACAGCAGCCGGAAATACGTCATGTTTCCTCAATTTTTTGAGTTTTTCGATCATATCATAGTTGTAATAATTTCCTTTCAATTTTATTCGGTGGCGAGAATTTTCCTTTCCGATTATTAAGAAGTTTTAAATCTAGTCTATTGAGAAATGGGTGCTTTTAATTGGTGTTATTTTCCCAGCACAACAAATTGTTGTCAATATAGCCTCAGATAGAAAGTAGTAGTGAATATTCGTTTCCAGCATAAGCGCTGTTTGTTCAAAATTTATTTTTCGCTTGAAGGGGACACTTTTGAAAGAGTTACAACTAAAAGGCGATTTGTTCAAATTCAAGCAAATTCGGAGAGTCGCTAGATCAATGTGATCAGTCAACGAAACTAAATCAGTATTATCTCGCTGAGAGCCATTTCCATGCGGTCACTCCGTATGGATTTTTTCTCTCGCTATTTTGAAAACGTTCCGCAACTTTTGAACGAATGGAATAAAGCAAAAGCAAAACATGTTTTTTTAGCCCTGGGGAACCGGAGTTCCAGCAAAAAAATCAAATTTCCGAAATTCCAAAATCGCTTCGAGTTGAAACTTTCCAAAGGTGATTTAAACTTCGTGGAAAACTCAACAATTAATTTTCCTTAAAAACTATTCGTATATTCAAATAGCTAGTTCTGTAAGTTTTTAATTGACATATGGTTTTGTGGTATCTGTAGTGTAATCGTAGCAGTGACGAACTCGAAAGCGTAACCTACTTTGGTCACTGTGCATGTATAGGGCTATGACTTAAATGGATAGACCAAAATAAGATCAGTCTACTTTAGCATCCCAGTTGGCCTATAATAGCACTGATTATCCCCGAGAATAGCGCTGATTATCCTCGAGAATAGCATCCCGGTTAGCCTACTATAGCCCCGAGAATTGTTAGCTTTCTTTTGTGGGTTAGGGTAACGTCTGATCTGATTTTGGTCTATCCATTCTAGTCACGTCTTTTACCCTTATCTATGATGAATTGTTCTCAAAGTCTAGACTGGGCAACTGCTTAAAGCTTTAAAATATTCTATATTAATGCTATTCATTTCGTTATTTAATAGTGTCACTTTATTAAAATAATATACTAGATTAGATTATGCGCATGCGCTGATTGGCTAAACAGCCATGTTTTTATTACAGTTTAGAAATTTTCTGTCATATAAACGGGATGGAATCTGGCCGTGAATTATTTATCAAATAGATTCCATTATTTTGGCCGAGCATTTGTACTCTAATAGCTGTACAGATGAAAAATTACGCCACGAGACACAAGTCGAGTGGCGTTACTGCAGCTTATGGATCCACTAGCTGCCTTTCAGCGTGCATCGTTTTCTTTTATAAAATAAACAAGATACTAGCCGCGCTCTGATTGGCTCAAAACCATTTACCATAACTCTACATAAACAAAATTGCTTCATGCTTTTATTTCATAAAAAAACAACAATAGAAAACGTTTACCCTGTGTTTTCATAGAGTTATGGTAACACTCGTGAAAGCCATTTGGGAGAACTCGAAATTGTTGTGGAAACACTCGGCTGCGGCTTGTGTTTCCACTACAGCATTTCTCTTTCTCCCACGACTTCACTCGTGTTACCATAAATCTATGGAAATTCGGAAAAAGTTTTATATTTGTTATATAGAACATAGAAAACCATCTTCTATTAGGCTAATAAAACATGGTAAACTCTGTTCATTTAATGTTTCGTGCGTTTCATGTTGACTATATATTACAATACAAGACAATAATGGAGCGGTTTTGGATTGAGTGTCGTAAACCCAAGACCAAAGCAATTACAATGGCCAATCACAACCAACGAAAACGACAAAACGAACCAATGATAACTCGAAGCAAATACACGTAACCGGCGCCACGCGTTTGGAAAAACAAGTGTGACCAAGCAGCGATCGGTGTTGGTTTTGCATCTGATTTGTTGAATAGGTGGCGCGAGTTTTTTTAAACCAATCAGAGAGCGTAGTAAAGCAAATCCAAAGCAATTCAGTGATTACTTTCGACACTCAACTGAAAATCGCTCTATAAGAGTAGGACTATAGTGAGCTCTTTCATCTTCTACCATTGTCTGACTCAATGGAGCCTGAAAACCAAAAAACCTAGTAACTGGTAATAATATTACCGTTTATGGACGTTTATCCACATACTGGCGTTTCCCTAAATTAAATAACCCCCCCCCCCCCCCCCCCCCCACTTTGGTATTAATTTAAACCGGACATTCACGGAGTATTCGTCGAATCTTACAAAATTCGAAATCAATTGTTTTACTCGCGCACCAAAATAATCGCATGACGTAAGTTATGATATAATTAGTCTGTTTTCTCGGAATGTCGGGAAACCCCCTCGCCTGAGTGCAGACGTCTTCTATTTCCTTTGCTT
Organism: Desmophyllum pertusum; assembly: GCA_029204205.1. Classification (NCBI taxonomy): domain Eukaryota; kingdom Metazoa; phylum Cnidaria; class Anthozoa; order Scleractinia; family Caryophylliidae; genus Desmophyllum; species Desmophyllum pertusum. The sequence goes on from MU827352.1 coordinate 426,212, forward strand.
CGACGTCTGCACGCAGGCTAGAACGCCCCTGGCGAAATTTTCGTTATTTCACTTTCTAAAAGCGAACTGAACTGAACGTCACGGTAATTAAACCTTGTGTTGTTTGTTCTCGATCTTTACCAGCAGTTTACAATATATAAGGAGATTTCTTTCATGATCACAACATAACTGAAGAATATAATCAAACGAAGCGATATAAATGGTAACTTCGATTTTGGTGATGCGATCTCGTGTCTGTTTTGAAAAGGCGGAAGTTTGAAATTCGGATCAAATCGTACCAGTACTTCATCAAATGAATACAAATTATGACAACTTGATGATCTCTCGTGTCTCAGCGTAGGGTGAATAATTATAACAGACCAAGAGAATAATTGTTGTTTTAATTAGCAACACTTAAACCGTCGAAATGATTGGAAGCAAAAATATAAATTCGGCTCATAAATCAACAACAAACACGAAATCATCGAAGATCGAAATAATATCTAGCATGATAGGTATGCAATGTGTGCATATGATGGTTGATTTACATGTACGTATAACTTGCTACTGGTGATGTATATGTATATTGATTATTTTTAACAGCTCAGCCACTGTATGCTTTGTAACCTCTCAGATTGTGAAGAAAATGAGTGAAAGGCAGCGGGGGTTTATAGATATAACAGGGAAATTAAGCGGAAAAAGAAAACAAGAGGGGATGTCATTTTAAATTATTCCCTTTTAGCTCCTGTGCTCACAATCTCTTAGTCTAAACTGGGCTACTGCTTAAAGCTTATAAATACTCTCTATTAATGTTATTCATTTTGTTATTTAATATCCGACTTTATACAATAATATAGCCTAGATCCTGAAAATGCTCTGATTGGCTAAAAAGCCATGTTTTTATTAGAGTTTAAAAAAATAGCTGTCATATCTGAACAGCATGGAATCTGCCCATGAATTATTTAACAAATAGATTCCATTATTTTTGCCGTATATTTGTACTCTAATAACTGTACAGATGACGTCAACACGTCACAAGAACAAACAAGTACGCCACGAGACACAAGTCGAGTGGCGTAACTGCAGCTTGTGGATCCACTAGCTGCTTTTCTAGACCTCGAACTACGCGCGCTTTGATTCGCTCAAAACCATGTACCATAACTCTATGGAAACAAAATTGTTTCGTGCTGTTATTTCATAAAACAATAGAAAACGTTTTTCCTTTGTTTCCATAGTGTTATGGTAACACTCGTGAAAGTTTGGGAGAACTCGAAATTGCTGTGGAAACACTCACCTGCGGCTCGTGTTTCCACAGTATTTTTCTTTCTCTCAAACTTCACTCGTGTTACCATAACACTATGGAAACACGGAAAACGTTTTCTATCTGGTATATAGAACATAGAAAACCATCTTCTATTAGGTCATAAAAACATGGAAAACTCTGTTCATTCGTCGAAATACGTTTGCATTACTTTTGCACAGTACTGTATAACTTGCTACTGGTGATGTATATGTATATTTATTATATAGACACGAGTGTTTTACTGGAAAATAGACCACTCGTAAAATTCATACGAAACTACATCCGGGACCCGAGTGGCGTATTTTCCATATCCTCACTAGTGAGGATATCGATGACGTCAATTCCCGCTTTTGCATGGCTTTTTGTGCAAAGCTGCCAAACTCCGGTTGAAAATGGCGAGCGATAGATTCGTGAAATTCACTGAAGCCGACACGAAATCGTTCACAGAGGAGTAGGAAAATGTTAACACGAGGAAGAAAACTTCATATGACTTAAAATTATTCAAGGAGTTCCTTGCAAGTGAAGACGAAAGGAGAGAAATTCGGAAAGTCCAGCCACCGAGCTGCAAGAGTTCGCGGTAAAGTTTGTGCTTTTGTCGTTTGTCTATATAATAAAAAGAACATTACACGGTGGCTTGAAGATATGAATTTTATTTTCTCGTGTTAAAAACAATATTTTACTCACTCACTGCGCTCGTTCGTAAAATATTGTTTTTACCACTCGAAAATAAAATTCATATCTTCGCGCCGCCGTGTAATATCCTCTATGTATTATTTTTAACAGCTCAGCCACTGTATGCTTTGTAACCCCACAGATTGTGGAGAAAATGAGTGAAAGGCAGCGGAGGCTTATATATGTAAAAGGGAAAGAATGATAGGTATGCAATGTGTGCATATGATGCTCGATTTACATGTACGTATAACTTGCTACTGGTGGTGTATATGTATATTGATTATTTTTAACAGCTCAGTCACTGTATGCTTTGTAACCTCTCAGATTGTGAAGAACATGAGTGAAAGGCAGTGGGCCAGTGGGGGGTTATACATGTAAAAGGGAAATTAAGTGGTAAAAGACAACAAGAGGGGATGTCATTTTTTATAACATAGAGGGCAAAATTACTGAATGCTGATTGGCTGAGACAGAGGGCATTTTTCATTAATTTTGGTTTGCCCGGGGCAAAATTACTTGATCCTGATTGGTCGAGCGGCAAAATTCCTCGCTCCTAATTGGCTGAGCGCGCTGCACTCAGTTGGCTTCTTGACGGCGGGATTTTGAGCAGAATTTTCAAACACAGCGCTCGCTTGTACGTCGCTTCGGAGTTTGACTTCAGTTTCCCGAGTTATTTGATGAAAAAGGAACGGAAACCGTGTGATAGCTTGAAACGAAATTCCGAATGCTGAATCTCAGTGTTTCACTCGAAGCAACAGAAGATTATTTCAGTTGAAAACTAGAAAACTTGCATCAGCTAGACACTTGGCGAGTTTGCGACGAAATTCATTCATGGCTGCCAACTGACTTCTTCGCTTCACCTCTGTAAATACGGGCTTCATCACGTGCAACCCAGAGTATAAAAGATCACAGAGTTTGTTCAAAGAAAGAAGAAGGTAAAATTAAACTGGATAAATTACCTCTACAAGTTTGTTTGGACTCGTCGTTTGCTCACGGTTTTATCGATGTAGGATTGACATGTCAAGCAGCTCGAAGCGGAAAGCCGGCTTCAAAACATGCAAACAGGTGAATAAAATTACGTTTTACTTGGCTTGATTGCAAGCTTGTTATTTTTTTTATTTTCACGACTTACAATTTTCTCTTAAGATTTACATAACAGTCAACGTTACCCTGTTCTGAACGTAAGGGTCTGCTTGATCTTCCTGTGATTCTGTGTGATTTTTGGAAGGAAAATCAGTTCGTTCCGCCGCGGCTGAATTTAGCTTCGCGGCGCTTTGAAGGTTTTCCGAAAATTTTGCCCTCTATGTCATAAACAAGTAATCGCATGTTTCCTCGTAAAATTAAGGATTAATATCACTTGTGTTTTCAGAAGTTGCAGAAATTGCCCTTGTCGCTGCGCGACTCGGGCAATTTCTGCAACTTCTGAAAACACGCGTGATATTAATCCTTAATTTTACTCGGCCCCATGCGATTACCTATACTAATTCTTCCTTTTAGCTCCTGTGCTCACAAATCAAGTCTAGACTTGGCTACTGCTTAAAGCTTATAAATACTCTCTATTAACGCTATTAATTTTGTTATTTAATATCTGAATTGATAAAAAATAATATAGATTAGATCTTGAACATGCTCTGATTGGCTAAAAAGCCATGTTTTTATTATAGTTTAGAAAACAGCTGTCATATAAACGGCATGGAATATTTAACAAATATATTCCATTATTTTGGCTGTGCATTTGTACTCTAATAGCTGTACAGATGACGTCACAAGAACAAAAAAGTACGCCATAAGACACAAGTCGAGTGGCGTAACTGCAGCTTGTGGATCCACTAGCTGCTTTTCTAGACCTCGAACATGCATAATTTCCATTTATAAAATAAACAAGATACTACGCGAGCTCTGATTCGCTCAAAACCATTTACCTTAACTCTATGGAAACATAGAAAAAGATAATAGTCAAGAGCGGCTTTTGATTGAGTGTCGTAAACCCAAGACCAAAGCAATTACAATGGCCAATCACAACCAACGAAAACGACAAAACGAACCAATGGGGAATCGAAGCAAATACACGTAACCGGCGCCACGCGCGGGAAAAACGAGTGTGACCAAGTAGCGATCGGTGTTGGTTTTGCATCTGATTGGTTGAGTTGGCGGCGCGAGTTTTTTAAACCAATCAGAGAGCGTAGTAAAGCAAAGCCAAAGCAATTCAGTGATTACTTTCGACACTCAACTGAAAATCGCTCTATAAGAGTAGGACTATAGTGAGCTCTTCCATCTTCTCCCATTGTCTGACTCAATGGAGCCTGAAAGAAAAAAAAAGTTACTGGCATTAATATTACCGTTAGGGGGTAATGACCTGATTTAGTGTCGCTGTCCTCTTTTCAATAAGCGCCCCTCAACCCTAATTTTGATACTGTAATATTAAAATCCTTACTAAAAGTACCACTCACAAGTAAGGTTTTTTAAAGTTATTACCACATCTCGTCTCGTTTCTCTCGAGGCGCGTTTCGTTCACTCGAGACGCGTCTCTTTTCTCTCGAAACGCGCTCGTTTCTCAGATGCGTCTCGTTTCTCGCTAGAATCACTGAACCAGCAATAAGAACGATGCACGGTCGCAGTTATAACAAAATTGATAACAGAGCTTTCACAAAATATTCAAAAATATTCACTCCCCCCCCCCCCCCTCTCAAATAATGAAATCCCCCCTTTTTGTAGCAAGAAATTTATTAAGTCCCCTGACCCTCTCTTTTACAGCGCGGACACTCTAAAATCATGAAAGCTTTGGCTTTATTTTGACTTTATTTGACTTATTTTGTTATTTTTTCAGAAACTAGCCAATCGCAGCCCTGATTCGAAGCAACGGCCAATACGTTTTTTTCCGGAAAAAAGGTAGAAAAAATGTCTTGGCCGTTGCTTCGAATCAGGGCTGTGATTAGCTAGTTCTGAAAAAAAAAAATACAAAGTAAGTCAAAACAAAAACAAGAACCCCTGAAGGGATTACAAGCGGCCGATTTCCTCTGGGGGGTAGGGGTGGGGGGCTCTCCCTTGTGTACGCTATATAGGAATGTCCCGCTGGACAGGGTTTTTTTTTGAGCATTTTTGTCTTCCACAGGGTAACCCATACGTTCAGAATAGGATAACGTTGATTGTTATGTAAGTCGTGAAAATTAAAAAATAACAAGCTTACACACAAGCCAAGTAAACGTAATTTTATTCACCTGTTTACAAGCGAGCGCTGTGTTTGAAAATTCTGCTTCGATCGCTTCGAGTAAACTCGCGGTCACTGGACTCTAAGGCCTATAAAGAGTCAACACACGAACCTGCGTGACGAAAAACGTGACTGCCTGATGTCAATATTGCATCATGCTAAGGAAGACGGAGAAATTCTCTTGTGGTTAATTTTCATGTTCAACGAGGGAAAAAATGTGTTTTCGCTCAACGTGAAAATAAATTGTGAATGACATATATGCTGTGGAATTGTGTTAAGAAAAACTATTATGTTTTTGGGACCGGGTTTTATAGTTCGTTTACTGGTTGAGGTGCATGTATTAAACAGAACAGAAATTCTCTAGTGGCTATTTATTGAAGCAGTCGTGAAAAGAAAGACGCCCGGCCCTCCCTCCTGAAAGAAAGCCTGAATAAAAAATATCCTGAACTTTTTTTCAGGCTTTCTTCAGTGTTTCTTTTGGCAACTGCTTAAGAGTCATTGTCTGAGAAAGTGTTCCAGGTGTTGGAAATGGGGTGAACCGATTTTGATGAAACTTGGTAAAGAAGTTGGCCTTGATGAGATATTCCAAAAGCCACTTTGGTTTTGTTTTTTGACTTTTTATTTAAAAAGTTTCAGGGGGGTCCCATTTGGCGCCTCCGAATCATTGAAAATCCTGTTTTTGAAGGGGCAAGTTTGGATTAGTATAAAACCAAACAAACAAAACCTATTGACTAATTAATTGTATGGTGTGTTTCTACTATAAATACTCTTTCAGTTCATATGTGCGGATTCGGCACAAAAGGTTCTGGCAGTGTGGGGTCTGGGACGAGTTTTGGCCAAATTTTGAAGAGAAAACCACTACCCAAAATTGCCAAATTTTAGAAGTTCATATTTTTTAACTGCCCAATTGGCTAAAATTGATACTTGTGTCAGGAGTTACCCTAATGTAAGTAAAATGAAAATCAATTGAGAAATATTTGGCCCATTTATTTTTTAGGTGCTTTAAAGACCCATTTTGCAGCACACCCTCACGAAATTTGCATATTGTCAAAAGCCAAAATTTAACACCCATACTAGCTTTATTTATATTTAAACACTTCAGTTTGCTTTAGTGAGGCCTAATTTATTTATAAAATATTTGAAAAGCAGTAATTGTGTGAGTAAACACTACTTTATACTTTTAAATTGCCTTAGAAATAATAAATCAGTGCTCACAAAACCAACTTTTGTTTCACTTAAAACAAAAATACGCATTCAATACAGCAACTTAGAACACAAATAACTAATAGGATGGTGTGTTAGTTATGTACTGACACTTTTTCCAAATATAGCCATGCTTACTTGAACTTACCTAAGCCCTTGGCTTGGCCCTTGGATTGAAGGAAACTGGTGTCTTTATGGTAAATGTAATACAAATAAATAGCCATATTCCAAAATCAAGCGAGTAAAACCATCCTATGGCCAAATCATATTACCTGGCGATCAGTTTATTCTGTATTTGTTTACAGATGAGTCCATAATAGTCCAATATAATGAAGAATGCTTTCTGAAGCCGTTGACTTGTTTGGCAGTTTTGTCTCCTATCGAGCTTTTCGGGACTACTCGTCATTAGATGTAAATAATTAAACACAGTTAGAAGTCCATATGATATGCAGATTTTCTCCAGGGTAAAACAGATGTTCTTACATCGGATTTAATACCATACATATGTAGAAGACAAAAAAATTCCAAGCTTTATATCCTTGCCCTTTCAGATCCTTTCAATACGTGTATGTTTATCTGCCATTTTGGATGTGGTCGCAAGAGAACTGGGTCGAGAGTAGTCTCAGTCTAAAACAATATGCACGCAATTTATTTATTTTTATAGGAGCATATCACCCTCCTATATTTTAAATCTTTATTATCAACTAAACAGAAATACAATAAAAATTAATTGTATATTCCTTTGACGTGTTGGCATATAATTTTTGCTTTAATTTTGATGCATTGACTTAAACCAGAAACTAATCACGAAGAAGCGTATAGGTTCGATCAGAAAACTAATCACGAAGAAGCGTATAGGTTCGATTCAATGCGTGGGTTTTTTCCCGACCAATCAAAATTAACTTCCTTATATGGAATGGCAGATGCGGTTTAACGCGCGGGAATATTTTTATTCGTCGAGGCGCGTAAAAGTGCGTACTGCGTAGTCGATTTTCCGGGAATCTTGTCTGCAATTCTGAGAATCAGCCACCTTAAATAAAGTATACACAATCATTACATATCTTTTCTAGCAAAAAAAATCAAACATCAACACCAAGTGTTTTATTGTGTACTACAACTTCATGATACGACATTTTCTAGTCACAAAATTTCGAAAAATTACGAGTGGAAAATTCGCTTGCCGCAAGACAAATTTAAAGCGACAAGCTCACTAAATACGGCTAAATAAAAGACAAATCGGTAAAACGTTAATATTAGTATAGGTTAATCAACTTTTTAAAGTGTTAAAGGTGGTTTTCGGGTCTGAAGAACTGCTCTCAAAGCGCAACGGCAAATGCATGAAAAATGCAATTTCTTCCCCGCGTGATCGACAACAATCTCTCAAAAACTTAGCACAAAACATTGTACAAACGTTACCCACGAGAAAAAACCCCCACAGTTTTGGATAAGGAAAGCTATCTGGTTTTTCTGAAGCGATACTGTCGATAGTTTGATCGAAATAACGGTTCAAGCTCGTGAAATAAATGAATCATCGACTTATACAATTCAGTTGTACACTAACTAGACAGGTTAAACAACCCATTTCAAGCTTAAAGAGGTTGTCGGCTCTCAAACTGCTCTTTTATATATATAAACCAAACTTGTAAACAACAATAATAATTATCATCCGCGCGTTAGATCGATCTAGAACTCGTTAAAAACACAACACCTTTTTTACAAATTCGTTTGCAGTGAAATACTCCACATTTTTAGGTAACTGAATAGCTCTATTTTGTTAAAGCGATACAATCGCTACTTTGACTGTAAGTTTTAAAATTATATTTCTCAGAAAAAATCTACAAGAGAACTTGAAAACAACCACAATTACCGCACGCTATTTCTGTCGACAAACACGCTAAGTGAACACCAAAACATATTTACAAAAATACTCATAATTTTCGGATAAAGGAGTAGTTTTCTTGTTTCCTCGATTGACACTGCCGTTATTTTGACTGTAATAATGTCCTCTTGCTCAAAAAGTCTGCAAAAAGATTTACTTGCGGTTCTTTGAAATCAACAACTGTTGACAGCGATCAAAAACATAACACAAGATCCTTACCAGGCGATGGCATTTCCTCTACTGTATCCCGGCTAGCTCCTCAACTCGTACCACATGCGGGTCTTTTTCTTTCCGAAAATATAAAATCAAAGAAATCCTGAAGCACAGCGTATTTAGAGTATCCCGAGATAACTTTTAGCTTAAATCGAAAAAATTGTCACTTTCCATGCATTTCACCGATTCAAACTCATTGGGATCAGTCGAAATAGACCTTCAAGGTTTCTGTCAACTCACCGGGAACTCTTCCAAATAATACTTCGACACTTAGCGCTTTCCCAGCATTACAAATGTCCTAATATTTTCTTCGGGCGAAAATTTTCCTCGCGAAGCCGCCATTACAGATGTAGTTCTCGCGAGGAGCCGCGAGGAGCGCGAAAATCCTAGTTTCCATATAAGGGCAAAATTGATTCAGCGATTCTGATTGGTCGGGAAAAAACCCACGCATTGTCCCAAACATATAAAGAGAAGTTACACGCTTCTAGGTGATAAGCTTCTGCTTAAACACCTACATTTCGTGACTCTTTTGGGGGTTACATTTCATTAGACCGGTCTCGGAACAATTACATAAAGCAACGTTTTTATCTCCAGTCCTCCAAATCAGTGGCATGGCTGAGTAATATACCGTAATCTGCAGCATCTGCATCATCACGTTCCACGAACAGTTTTATTGCTTTACTGTATCTTATAACATATTAAAAATAATGCCAAACCCAAGGGTAGCTATGTTAGAGTAAGAGGTAGTGGCTGTCTGCAAATAACATTAAGGCTAAACGTACCAGGCAGCCATTTATTTTTAAATTGATTGTAATGATAAAATAAATTAAAGTCGCTAAATCAATCATACAGCGCTAACATTGTTGAATGCCACAGAGGCAGCTAAAGATCATTGGCAATTGGTCTTCAACATGGCTTTTGTATGTATGACACAAATACAGATTACGGTATATTACTCAGCCATGCCACTGATTTGGAGGACTGGAGATAAAAACGTTGCTTTATGCAATTGTTCCGAGACCGGTCTAATGAAATGTAACCCCCCAAAAAGAGTCACGAAATGTAGGTGTTTGAGTCAATGCATCAAAATTAAAGCAAAAATTATATGCCAACACGTCAAAGGAATATACAATTAATTTTTATTGTATTTCTGTTTAGTTGATAATAAAGATTTAAAATATAGGAGAGTAATATGCTCCTATAAAAATAAATAAATTGCGTGCATATTGTTTTTAGACTGAGACTACTCTCGACCCAGTTCTCTTGCGACCACATCCAAAATGGCAGATAAACATACACGTATTGAAAGGATCTGAAAGGGCAAGGATATAAAGCTTGGACTTTTTGTCTTCTACATATGTATGGTATTAAATCCGATGTAAGAACATCTGTTTTACCCCTGGAGAAAATCTGCATATCATATGGACTTCTAACTGTGTTTAATTATTTACATCCAATGACGAGTAGTCCCGAAAAGCTCGATAGGAGACAAAACTGCCAAACAAGTCAACGGCTTCAGAAAGCATTCTTCATTATATTGGACTATTATGGACTCATCTGTAAACAAATACAGAATAAACTGATCGCCAGGTAATATGATTTGGCCATAGGATGGTTTTACTCGCTTGATTTTGGAATATGGCTATTTATTTGTATTACATTTACCATAAAGACATCAGTTTCCTTCAAGCCAAGGGCTTAGGTAAGTTCAAGTAAGCATGGCTACATTTGGAAAAAGTGTCAGTACATAACTAACACACCATCCTATTAGTTACTTGTGTTCTAAGTTGCTGTATTGAATGCATATTTTTGTTTTAAGTGAAACAAAAGTTGGTTTTGTGAGCACTGATTTATTATTTCTAAGGCAATTTAAAAGTATAAAGTAGTGTTTACTCACACAATTACTGCTTTTCAAATATTTTATAAATAATAAATTAGGCCTCACTAAAGCAAAACTGAAGTGTTTAAATATAAATAAAGCTAGTATGGGTGTTAAATTTTGGCTTTTGACAATATGCAAATTTCGTGAGGGTGTGCTGCAAAATGGGTCTTTAAAGCACCTAAAAAATAAATGGGCCAAATATTTCTCAATTGATTTTCATTCTACTTACATTAGGGTAACTCCTGACACAAGTATCAATTTTAGCCAATTGGGCAGTTAAAAAATATGAACTTCTAAAATTTGGCAATTTTGGGTAGTGGTTTTCTCTTCAAAATTTGGCCAAAACTCGTCCCAGACCCCACACTGCCAGAACCTTTTGTGCCGAATCCGCACATATGAACTGAAAGAGTATTTATAGTAGAAACACACCATACAATTAATTAGTCAATAGGTTTTGTTTGTTTGGTTTTATACTAATCCAAACTTGCCCCTTCAAAAACAGGATTTTCAATGATTCGGAGGCGCCAAATGGGACCCCCCTGAAACTTTTTAAATAAAAAGTCAAAAAACAAAACCAAAGTGGCTTTTGGAATATCTCATCAAGGCCAACTTCTTTACCAAGTTTCATCAAAATCGGTTGACCCCATTTCCAACACCTGGAACACTTTCTCAGACAATGACTCTTAAGTTGGGTATATACCTGCGATGGTCTTGGTCTCTCATGTATTTAAGTAGTTATTTCAGTTAAAAAAAAAAGACCAACGTTACTCCAAACTAAACACTTGTAGCCTGGGAATGAAGACGGATTCTCCGACGGCATGAAACAGCAGCCGGAAATACGTCATGTTTCCTCAATTTTTTTTGAGTTTTTCGATCATATCATAGTTGTAATATTTTCCTTTAAATTTTATTCGGTGGCGAGAATTTTCCTTTCCGATTATTAAGAAGTTTTAAATCTAGTCTATTGAGGAATGGGTGCTTTTAATTGGTGTTATTTTCCCAGCAGAACAAATTGTTGTCAATATAGCCTCAGATAGAAAGTAATAGTGAATATTCGTTTCCAGCATAAGCGCTGTTTGTTCAAAATTTATTTTTCGCTTGAAGGGGACACTTTTGAAAGAGTAACAACTCAAAGGCGATTTGTTCAAATTCAAGCAAATTTGGACAGTCGCCAGATCAATGTGATCAGTCAACGAAACTAAATATTATCTCGTTGAGAGCCATTTCCGTGCAGTCACTCCGTACTGATTTTTTCTCTCGCTATTTTCAGAAAATGTTGCGTAACTTTTGAACACATGGAATAAAGCAAAAGCAAAACATGTTTTTTTAGCCGTGGGGTACCGGAGCTCCAGCAAAAAAAATCAAATTCCCGAAATTCAAAAATCGCTTCGAGTTGGAACTTTCCAAAGGTGATTTAAACTTCGCGGAAAACTCAACAATTAATTTTCTTTAAAAACTATTCGTATATTCAAATAGCTAGTTCTGTAAGTTTTTATTTGACACATGGTTTTGTGGTATCTGTAGTGTAATCGTGCCAGTGACCAACTCGAAAGCGTAAGCTACTTTGGTCACTGTGCACGTATATTCCAGCTATATTTTATGTTGATTTTAATTTTCTTTTCTCTTATGTATAATGAAGTGTTCTCTTAAGCCTTGCGATCATATGGAAACCACTCTTGCGATCGTGCGATCGTTGCGATCTTTGCGATCATATACA
>MU827353.1:0-15698 GCA_029204205.1 Desmophyllum pertusum
AATAATAATAATAATAATTGTAAAAGTAATAATGATATTCGTATTTATAATGCGCTAATTCCATGTAAATAGGATCAAAAGCGCATAACTCCGGTCCGTAACTCACTAATCACAAGCAATCTTTATATCATAATCATATATGTATGAATATATAAATTTTCTACTTCCGAAATACTCGTAAATTTTCTTACCCTGCACTTTTGCAGTCGAATCGTCTCGAGGCTTCATCGCTGTTAAAGCTAAAATCAAAGTAGCAATGGCGATCAGTAAAGCAACAGCAGCAACTGCGGCGACGACGAATAACATTCGCCGCAGAACAACCGTATCACATTGACAGGCACATTCATGTTCTGTTGATGCCTGTCTTTTCTCCTCAGCTCCTTGGATGCTCGTTTGTTCTTTTACAGGGGTTGCGCTCTCGCTGGCTACGTCATCATAGATTCCTGCCTCAGTTTCTTTTTTGACTGAGTCTAACTCCGAAATAAAGTTTCTCTTCTCCGGACACCGCCGTTTTATTCATCGTTCAATGATAACAACACAGTGACTTCCACTGGCGTAACAATTTAAAGCTACAGAATGCAAACCTGAATACTGTTGGGTGATTTATTTTTAAGTCTTCAGTTCAAACATGCAGAGACGTGTCCCCGATCAGTACCCCTGATACGTTTTCATTTTTGATGACTTCTTTGAAACTTCAGTGATCATAAAAAAAATGTTATTTAATTTGCGACCCATAATTTAGACAACTATACTATTTTTGTCACTTGTTGTCTGAGTTAAACAGACTTGTCGCTTAATTTATCCCGTGGGCGAGATTAGAACCTCAAAAACTCATTTTCTACCTAGGCCATGCAGAAATTATTTACCATTTCGGAGCGAGTACTGAGATATGTAAGAAGGCATTACGCATGCTTGTTCAATTCTTTACGAGTCACCTATTAGACTTGGGTGTGCATTGAGTAATCTTTACTTTGAGACTAAAACAGCTTCAAACCCGTAACAATAATCCTTTATCGGGCAGAACACACGAATGTACAATCCTGGCCAATATATTTGGGACACTTTGTAAATTTTGCCTGAAAATCGTTTTATATGTTATCCCCTCCCCCCCTGGTGAAATAATGTTTGAATCACAGGACTAGACACTAAGTCCACATTTAAAACGATGGCTTTTGAGGTTCAACACTGCATAGGGGGGAAAGGGGGGAACCATGTGGAAATTTTATATTTTAAACCTCCAATTATCGCTATAGAATTTGAACGAACTAAGCTAAAACAGTCTTAAAATGAGGAAGTGTCCGCAATAACAGTTTGGCCAGTCCATATCCCGAGGAAGGCCTACCATATATGGGAGTCCCCTACGGGGGAAACATACCTTGAAAACATTCAAACTTTACAGCTGGGGTAATACTTAGCTGAGAATTGAACTCTTAAAAAAATTTATGTTTTCAAGTAAGCATAGAGGATAGGTTTGATATTTTTCTCACGGCCTCGCGAGGCGTAAAACTCACGAGAACGCTAGCGCACACGAGAGGAAATAGCTAATCTAACTGCTTCGCGAGGAATTTGCTGAGCACTTTCCTCAAGTGTGCGGCAGCCTTTTACTGGCGTAAAAAAGAAAATAATGTAAACCCAGCCCGAGATGAGTGCTACTCCTCTGATGTTATAGATATTTTTGTCCAAAAATGACAACAGACATAAAACTAAAGTAGTGAATCAGTAGGCTTTATTTAGTACTCAATCAAATTTAATTTGAGATAACATGGAAAATACACTAGTAATTGCTTTCTGAAACTTTCACCTCTAATAATAATAGTGGAACTATTAAAAGGAAGTTTTCAATTAAAATTTACAAACGTTTCGAGCAGTGTTATAAGGACTGCCATTTATTATGGCTTTGAGTAACAGTCAATTGAGTTTTAAGTCCAGCCTGCTGAAAACATCTAGCAAATATCAAACAACGTATAACTATAAAATACAAAATTATATTAACATTCATTACATATCAATATCAATATTTCCAAATTCCATCTGGATAGAAAACTAGTTAGGTCTATTCACTAGATGACAATTCCAAAAGAAGGCACGATACTTATCGTTTGTATACGATAACTGGCTTATAGATTATCGTACCAACTATATACACAAATAAAACTGAATACGTAAGAAAAACATTGAAAATCGAATTATGTAATAATTTAAGTAATATACTTATAGATCTCAATGGATTCATTATGTATAACAATATTTTTTTCTAACACCATCTATAGTGGTTCTCTTTGACTGAGTAAATAATTCGAGCAGAATATGATTATTTTTAACCAATGAAATATGCATTTGATTGCGAATAAGTTCTGAGCGAATCGAATAATTCCGTTTCCCAGTAAAATCAATTTAATTATCATATCTTGAAGCTAATTTATCTAAACTACAAAAAATCTTATTTTCTTTTAAAAATAAATTTGAAGAAACTTTTCGGAGGTGTATTATGTGCAATTCGGAGGAACGCCATCCTTTGTAGTGTCGAATAAACTATAGCCAGGCTAAAGCAAATCCCAGTGAGCTGCCTTTTGTCTTGTATTTACATCATCAATATATGCTATACACAGTTTGCTATGTTTAAGAATCATTTGTAAGCAAATATACACGAAAAACGGAAGGGAAAGAGCGTAATTTTCCACATGGAAATTGAATCAACTATAAACACTATTATTTACAATTCATCCATTAATTGTTCGTGCATATAGCTCTAAATAATTCCACAATAATTTTGCGTCATTTTTAATTTAGAAAATAGCTGCCATATGTACTGCATAGAGTCTAGCCGTGCATTATTTTCTTTTAAAATATAGACTGAAAACTGCGCGCGCTCTGATTGGTTAAAAACCATGTTTTATCAGAGTATAAAACCATGGATCGTAAAAAGACTGGATTGGAAACTAGCTGACGCGGGCGCCGCAACCTAGTGGAAATTCGTGACGTCATAAAAAAATTTGCCCGTCGCCTGATCGCTGTTCTATCATGGCTGCTAAAGCGTGGTGGTGGACTACAATGTAAAATTCTTCGTTTTAAAAGCGACGTTAGCGAACTGACCAAAGACATTAGAACTGGCCATTGGCGAAATAACTCGTACGCGAAAAACAACCGCTGGGGATTCTGAAGTTGAAAAAAACACGAAGGAAGCTGCAGTTACTGCAGTGGTGCTAATTTTAACACGAAGAAAGAGCAACAAAATATGTCAGAGCACCAAATGAAAACCAGAGAGATTCTTGCAGACTTGGGCTTTTAATTTGACGAGTAAGTTAGAGTCCCGTTAGAGTACTTTGTTTGTGACTGTGTACCAGTCATTTTGAAGTCACTTCTACTTCAGTCATGTGACATTTTAGTTATTGTGATTCGCTCAACTGCAAAATTACTGTCAAGCCGAAATCCTTGTCGCCGAACAGGATTCAACCGAAGTCACAACTTTCTTCAAATGTGTCGCCAAAAACGGACTTGTGGACAATGACTTTTGCGGCACCAATATGTGTTTGCAGCTCAAACGTTTATGCCTGAATTTGGACAGTCTCAGAATATCAAAATGAACGACTGTCACTTTGTACTAAAAAAGGGTAGTAAAGAAAGTATCCAAGAGAAAGGCTTAGGAGTTAGCTAAAATACAGGAGGTGGGTGAGAGCCAAAGTAATTGTATTCAACTTGTAAATTCAAAGGTCATGGCTTGGGGAATCCCCTTTGCTTTTTTCCAGTTCAGCAACAAGGTTATCTCCCTCAAGTTTGCAATGAGTAAAACTTTCAACTTAAATTATGTTATAGTTCACCTCAGTTTAATCAATTTGACATGACATGGAAGTGATTCCTCCAAGATAAATTTCAAAATGGCTCAGTGGTACACAGTCACAAACTGTGCTCATCATATCCAGAGCTGCCAGAATCTCCCAGGTTTTCTTTCAGATGTTCTGACATTTTTTGCCTTTTTCATTAGCACCACTGCAGCTTACTGATAATTTCTTACAGTATGCCTTTATAACCAGCCCATGGTACAATAAGCTTTTCTGCATTTGTAACACTTAAATGCTTTCATCTTCATCTTCGGAGTTGCCATAACAGTAGATTTTTAAATTCTTGTCTACTTCTTCTGCCAGAATCTCCTTGGTGTTTTATATTGATGTCATAATACATGTAAGGTGCATTCATAATATACTATATGGCTGCTTAACCAACATGTGTTTTGTAATGTGCGACCTGACAATTACTTGTATTTTGGTGGGGCTTATAGAACTTTGATCTCAATCACCGAACAATGTCTCTATTGTTTGTGAATTCATATCAACCCTCTCATTACTAACAATGAGAGATGTCATAATTTGTATGAGGTAATCACATAGACCCTATTCATAAATGGCGGCCGATTAATTATTCTTTTATATTCATGCTAATCAGCCCCCCTAGCCTCGTTAGTATGTGCAAAATTCAAAATAATTTTTACTCTAAAATGAGGCAAGGGAGGCTGAATAATATGAATATAAAAGAATAATTAATCCACCGCCATTTATGAATAAGGTCTATGGGACCGAGTAAAATTAAGGATTAATTATCACGTGTTCAGAAATTTGCAGAAATTGCCTGTCGAGAGCAATTTGCAAATTCTGAAAACACAAGTGATATCAATCCTTAATTTTAGGAAGAATCATATGATTACTTGTTAATAACATAAACGACAAAATTAGTGTGATAAAGACATCAGGTGTTCTTCGGGAGACTATCCAATCCCGTTCAAAAATCTTCGGAGGACCTCAGGTGATTATCTGTAATCTTCGGCAATCTTCGGTCAACTTTGCACGTTACGGAAGTCCTCGGGCAATCTTTAGAAATCTTCAGAGTGACAAATGCCCTCTATGTTATTAACATGTATATTAACTTTGTTGATTTATCATGAGCAAAGAGAAAACAAACAAATTTGAATACACTGTCAAAAGAACTTTCTTATAAGACTTGTAGGGTTCACAAAATATTAGAATGTGGCAAGCTACTACAATCAACAGTAATATAACTGAGGTATAAAGTGGTATACACAGAGCTGAAAAATGCATTCTATTGATAACTTGTTTCAACACGAGGCTTTGACGACAGCCGTGAATCAGCTACGATCGTCGTATAGTGCTACTCAGATAGGATATAGATACCATGTGGCTTGAAATTTTTGCAGGATCTAATTTTCGCAGGTTTTCCTACGATCCGTGAAAACACGAAGAAAAAAATAAACCCATAAAAAATAAACTGAAAAAAAAAACATCTGTGAAAATTTACTCCATTTATATAGATTACTGAATTTCAATTAAATTGCTGCAAACAATATTACGATCTTCTTCTTTACAATAATTTGCAACATAACGCACAGTCTCTGCAGTCTCTGGGTTTATTTGATAACAACTCTAGAAAAGACATCTCCTGCCGCCGAACAAACAGTGGATGGCTGCGGTACATGATAACTGTTCGGTTTATAAAAATGGGTTGTTCAAAGGGACACCATTCTCATGCAAGGGCATGTCCCTAGTTGTTATATAAAATACCGTTTGTGAAATACCAGACTGGAATTTGCCTGAGATCCGTGAACATTTGTTCACAGCCGAGTAAAGTCTGAATCCAAGTTTGTGAAACTTTTTTCCCGCAAAACTAAAAAAATTGGCAATCTGTGAAATTAAACTCCTAACCCGCAAAAATGTCATGCCACACAGTATTTGCCTTGTATTATAAACAAATAATAGAAATAGTTGTATGTGGGCAGTGGTATTTGGTAATAATATACCAGCTCATAATATTACAATACCACGGCTGCGTTTAAAAAACTCGCGCCACCTACTCAACCAATCAGATGCTAAACCAAAACCAATCATGGTTTTGGTTTTGGTTTTACGACACTCAAATGAAAACCGCTCTATACCACTATTACCAAATACCACATACAACTCATGCTATAACCTTTAAAAATATTACTGTACTTTATCAACAAAATCTAAAAGCAGAAGGAAACTGTCCAAAGTGACTAGTTGTTGTGGAACATTTAACACTGAATCATTAGCACTTCAGTTGGAATTTATAAAGCTATCACTCCAGGTGAAATCAGAAACAATAACAATCACAGTCTTCTCTGGAACAGGTGTGGTGCCATTGGCAGAAAAGGTGCAAAGCATCAGATAGAGTTCTGAATGTTTGATTAACTTCCACTGGTTTTTGAGAACACCATCATCTGAGAGAATTGTGAACACACAAGAGTAGTTGCAGATAGAATACTGATGTAGGACTGCTAGAGCAACATTATGAAGAGAAAAGTGAAATTGATATACGGCCTGTAGGAGGCCACAGGGTTGTTGTATATCTGGATTTGGAGTATGGATGATACTTCAGATGACAATACTTTCTCATTCTGTCTAGCTTTCTCTTACCAATCTTGACGGATGTCTATTAAAAGGGAATAAAATTAAGTACATATTAACTTTAATTTTCATTCATTTCTTTTGGCGACACTTTTATAATATAGAGAACTTGGGTGACCTATAGACGTAAGAACGCGCCTCTATCCATGATGCCACGACTGAAATTATGTCAAGAAAAAGTTGACCATTTGGGCCTGTAATTTGCAACTTTTGCTCTTTTAACTATGCTCAAGCAACAATTTCATTCAAAAACTATCAAGTAAACATGAATTTGAACAGCGATTAACTGAAATACTAATAAATAAATGAGTCACAAAATACACAACATATGTTCCAAATTTTGACCGAAAAAGACCTTTTTTGTGGCTCGATTTTCTCCAAAATAGGGGAAAATGAAAGTAAACAACAACATCAAGTGCTCACCTTAAAGTTTGAATTGTCGCTTGGCCGGGTTGGAATCGTCGTTAAAACAAAAATAAAGAAAATATTAAGACTTGAAAACGAAAACAACACTCAAAAATGGCAAAATACACAGAAGTTGGACACGAATTCCTTTATTTTTCCTATACTTACGCCATTTCTTCACGTCACAAATTTCCACTAGGTTGCAGCCATCGCCGCCATGTTGAAAATACAGTATTAGCCAATCGGCGAACCGAAAATGCCCCACGTGATCTATAGTTTCCAATCCAGTCTTTTTACGATCCATGATAAAACATAGAAAAGCGTGTTTTATCGTTTCGCGCGCGTAAATCTATATTTTAAAGCACATAAA
Source organism: Desmophyllum pertusum (assembly GCA_029204205.1). Classification (NCBI taxonomy): domain Eukaryota; kingdom Metazoa; phylum Cnidaria; class Anthozoa; order Scleractinia; family Caryophylliidae; genus Desmophyllum; species Desmophyllum pertusum. Next base: position 7,210 of record MU827353.1, read on the forward strand.
GAAGCCAAAACCATGTATTATACTGTCATAAAACACTCCGGGAATTTGAGAACACTCGAGAAATTTAGAAAACACTCGCCTGCGGCTCGTGTTTTCTAAATTTCTCTCGTGTTCTCAAATTCCCGTCGTGTTCTATGACAGTATAATACATGGTTTTGGCTTCTTTATTTGTTAAATAGATCACGGCTAAAAACTATAGAGCACGCATGTCCCGGATGTTCACTACGCTCAGTTTATAAAGTTGAACCTGTCGCTTTTCTTGACTCTTTTTATATTACGAGTTTGACCAGTAATGCTTTACCTGTATTGAAAACGAAGTGAAACTTTATCATCGGAATGATTTGAGGAGGCGAATCATGCAGAAAGAAAAGAATTTCGCCGAGAGTGGCACGGTCTAACCGGCCGACAGCATTTTGTGAACAATAGCGACCAAAGTGATTTAGCAAAACAACATGGACGAACGAAAACGTTTAGAGGTAAGAAACAAATTATTGTTTTAGTCATAACAGAAGACAAAACACTCTCGTTTTACATAAAAGCGAAATATAGCAGCGAATTTGTTTTGTTTTTGAACGCCAAATGTCAATGAATAATCTGCAGAAATCTCAGGATGAAGCCGACAACATTACGACCGGCAAAGTTGAAACTTTCTAGAAAATTCAGGAGAGGACATAACATGGAAATTTTCGTTGAAACAAGTGTTTACTCATTCAAAAAATGTTAAAATATCGTACAACTAGGATAAGGATTATAGATTAGTTCTTAATTCGCGCTACTTCGCGACTTTGTAAGTTTTGTGTTCTGTTGCGCCACTCAAGCGTACGGCGAAGTTTTTTCTTTCAAGTTCCTGCTATTTTCTAAAACTAAATAGAAGATGGTTTTCATATGTCCTATAAGAAAATGATGCACTTTTGAGGTCTAGAAAAGCAGCTGAATGCACTCGCCGAAGCGGCTCGTGCATTCACTAGCTGATTTTCTAGACCTCAAGCGTGCATCATTTTCTTATAGAACATAGAAAAACCATCTTCTATTAGGTAAATAATACATGGTTTTGGCTTCTTTATTTGTTAAATAAAGCACGGCTAAAAACTATAAGGCACGCATGTCCCGGATGTTCACCACGCTCAGATTAATCCAGTTGAATTTCAAAGCTAAACCTGTAGCTTTTCTTGACTTTTTTACACGGCTAATTAAGTTGAATATATTGCGAGTTTGACCAGTAATGCTTTACCTATATTGAAAACGAAGTGAAACAGTATCATCGAAGGCGACGGATCATGCAGAAAAAAAAATAATTTCGCCCCTGGAGAGTGGCACGGTCTTGAACCGGCCGGCGGCATTTTATCAACAACAGCAATCAAAGTGATTTCGCAAAACAACTTGGACCTGAGAAAACGTTTAGGGGTAAGAAAAAATTATTCTCTTATTCATAAAAGACGCCACAACACTATCGTTTTACATAAAAGCGAAATAGCAGCACATTTGTTTTGTTTTTGAACGTCAAATGTCAATGATTAATCTGCAGAAACCTTGGAAAGAAGCTGACAAATTTACGACCGGCAAAGTTGAAAATAGATTTGTCAAACTCTCAAGAAACTTTCTAAAAACCTCAGGAGAAAACATCAAATGGAAATTTTCGTTGAAGCAAGTGTTTATTCATTCAAGAAATGTTAAAATATCATCAGTATAACGATGGATTAGTTATTTGACTTGGCGCAAGTTCGCGACTTTGTAAGTTTTGTGTTCTAATTCTGCCGCGCCGTTCAAGCATACTAAGTTTTTTTCTTTCAAGTTCCTGCTATTTTCTAAACCAAATAGAAAATGGTTTTCATATGTCCTATAAGAGAATGATGCACTTTTGAGGTCTAGAAAAGCAGCTGAATCAGTGTACTCACCGAAGCGGCTCGTGCATTCACTAGCTGCTTTTCTAGACCTCAAGCGTGCATCATTTTCTTATAGAACATGGAAAACCATCTTCTATTAGGTAAATAAATCTCATATATACATATGTATCCACAAACGTCAAATCAGATTTATGAAACTAAATTACGTTGGTAAAGGACATTCCCAGTAATGCAGGTAGCAATTGCTGGCAGCTTTTGTATAAACAGAGTGGAAGTTCCTTTACAGCTGCATACGTATCGCCACTTTCCCGTCGACTGCAACTGCGTTAACATATAATATATAACATATAATATATATCATATTATTGCGTTAAAGATTCGAACGTGACCATGAAACATTTATTTTACATTTTATTTGATAGAAATTCATGTTGTTACTATAAAAAATTGTGCATTCAAGTATTTTGAGCTGATTTGAACTGCTTATTCACTGAGATATTTGAAATGTTACATTTTGCCTAGATTTTGTTAATTTTTGAAAGGATACTGGAATATTGTATTGAGAGCTCGATGCAAGAAACAAGTGGTCCAAGTGAATAAAAATGTTCTTAGCTAAGTCTCAGCCTGGCTATGTTCTTAGCATGTTCTTAAAATTTTGGTCAATCTCAGCCTCAACGTTCTTATAAAAAAGGTTCTTATAAGTGTATAACAGCACATCCCTGGTATTGCCGGTTTTCAACATTGCAGATACATAGGAGACGTACGACACATGCAATGATTAAAACTATCTTAATTTGCGTCAACTTGAAGTGTTTCAACCTTTTTGAGGCTGATGTTGCATGTCTATGAATACTGTAAGTGCCAGTGGTTCCTCACCTTTTCTGTAATACTTGCATTTACATCGATTAGTGAAGCAAATAAAGAGGCGTCAGAGGTTTGGAGATGTACTGTTGTTAGGTTCAACTGTAGAAAAAAGTCAAAGACGTTAGTATGGGTAACTACGTGAGTTTTAGTGGTATCTGGTAATGCTAATACCTCCAGAAATCTTCAAAACTGTCCAAAATATCACAAGCTGCTTCAGCGAAGTAGTTGACAGGGTAATTAATTCGTAATCCCAAGCGGTTATTGGAAGTGAATTTCACTTTGCTCATCTATGCTATTCGGTTTAATAACTGAGATCTAGATCATGATCGTGTATTTAAAAATAAAAGCGATCCATGTTGAGAGAGGTTACTCAGTCTCAAGTGCATATTGTACTTTTGTAATGCGAAGTCGTATAACCTACCTGTTTCTGTTAAGTTGTCTTTTACTTTCTTTAACTGCCTCAGAAGATCAATTTGCGTTAAGTTCATTGCAGTCCATACTCTGTGAAGCTCTGCATTGGTGAAATTTCCTGCCAACCACAGGGTCTTGAAATGTTCTCGAGACACATTCTTAATGTCATGACGAGTAACGTTTAACAAGTTCTCAAGGCCCTGAATTTTCTTTGAATGCTGCTCCTTTGGCGAAAGAGATAGATGAACTTCAGTTGTGTACAGGTGTTAAGGTAACGTGCTTGTAAATCATTGGCACTGCTACTAAACTATTATCACGAAATAACCAAGGACCCAATCGCATTTTGAAATTCAATATACCTAAAGAAGTGAGTTACCTCAAATAGACTTGCGTTATTTGATTTCTGTTCCTCAATTTCGATTTTGGTCTCGAGCCTCTGGGAGCGATGTATCACCTTGAATAAATAGGAAAATTAATAACTATAACAACGTAGTAATAACAACAACGTAAAATGACTTGATAAGCTATATTGCGTATCAACGTTAAGCTGATGTGATTTTTCCCCTTACATCCTTCAGTTGCAGCTCGGATTTAACCGTTTTTGCAGTTTCGCTAGAATAAGTGAGAAATACCATCTTCGTGTTGACTAAAATGAGTACTGTATTGCGCATAAATGTAGGTAGACCAGTACGCTGTTGCACACAGAAAAACAGTTAATTTTTGGATGAATATGGGGTTTTGTAATCAATGTCGTAGAATCAAAGTAATCAACAATATCATCATCATCATCATCATCATCATCACCACCACCACCACCACCACCCACCACCACCACCCACCACCAACCACCACCACCACCACCACCGCCGCCACCACCACCACCACCACCACCATCATCATCATCATCATCATCATCTATCATCATCACCATCATCATCATCCTCATCATCATCATCATCATCAGCATCATCAACAACAACAACATCAATAACATAATTACTTGTGACAATTAATCCAAAAACTGCTCAATATATTCCCATCAGGCGAATTGCTAACTTTCTCTTTTGATTTTTCATAAAATCAAAGCCAAAATGAAAGACCCATAGTAAATAAAACATTGTAATAAGTGTCGCAACATGTGAAGTACAATTCTGAATGACTTACACTTGTCCGAAACGATTGTAAAAGAAGATGTCAAGTTATTGCAGCAATTTCCCTCGACCGATTCAAATGAAACCAAACAGTTTCCATCTCGTTTGTCAACCTGAAAAAAGGAAAGGTTACAAAGGTGAGTAAATGGCTTTAACCTAAGTAAACATACAGGCAATATGTGCCGATATGTTTTCAATGAGGATAGCGAACTGAAAATTCCAATCGATGTTCGAAATTACGAAGCAAAAGAATCGCAGTTAGAGAGAAAATCCAGCATCATTATATATATTCAAGATTCCAATCAGCCCGATGTTAAGTCGAGTCTTGAAGCCTTGTGTAATCAAGTTAAGAGTGAGCTTTAATTCGGGCTTTTACTTGAACATGGAGTTGAACCGCTTGCCTAACAATTCTTTTTGTAGCAATCGTTTTTTGCGTGAATTGTTTATATTTTACATTTAAAATGCCTGTTTATCCCAGCAAATATTTTTCTCAGCCATTTTATTCATCAAGCGCGCGTTTGCGAGAACTTTTGCAAACTTTCTATTCAGTTTAATAACTGAGATCTAGATCATGATCGTGTATTTAAAAACAAAAGAGATCCATATTGAGAGAAGTTATTCTTAAGTGCATGTTGTACTTTGTGTGGTACAAGAAGTCGTATAACCTACCTGTTCTGTTAAGTTGTCTTTTACTTTCTTTAACTGCCTCAGAAGATCAATTTGCGTTAAGTTCACTGCAGTCCATACTCTGTGTGAAGCTCTGCATTGGTGAAATTTCCTGCCAACCACAGGGTCTTGAAAATGTTCTCGAGGACACATTCTTAATGTCATGACGAGTAACGTTTAACAAGTTCTCAAGGCCTGAATTTTCTTTGGAATGCTGCTCCTTTGGCGAAAGAGATAGATGAACTTCAGTTGTGTACAGGTGTTAAGATAACGTGCTTGTAAATCATTGGCACTGCTACTAAACTATTAGCACGAAATAACCAAGGATCCAATCAGATTTTGAAATTTAATATACCTAAAGAAGTGAGTTACCTCAACTAGACTTGTGTTATTTGATTTCTGTTCCTCAATTTTGATTTTGGTCTCGAGCCTCTGGAGCGATGTATCACCTTGAATAAATAGGAAAATTAATAACTATAACAACGCAGTAATAACAACAACGTAAAATGACTTGATAAGCTATATTGCGTATCAACGTTAAGCTGATGTGATTTTTTCCTTAATAACCTTCAGTTGCAGCTCGGATTTAACCGTTTTGCAGTTTCGCTAGAATAAGTGAGAAATACCATCTTCGTGTTGACTAAAATGAGTACTGTATTGCGCATAAATGTAGGTAGACCAGTACGCTGTTGCACACAGAAAACAGTTACTTTTTGGATGATATGGGGTTTTGTAATCAATGTTGTAGAATCAAAGTAATCAACAATATCATCATCATCATCATCATCATCATCACCACCACTACCACCACCATCATCAACAACAACAACAACAACAACAACAACAACAACAACAACAACAACGACGACAACAAACAACAACAACAACAACAACATAATTACTTGTGACAATTAATCCAAAAAGTGCTCAATATATCTCGTCAGGCGAATTGCTAACTTCTCTTTTGATTTTCATAAAATCAAAGCCAAAATGAAAGACCTATAGTAAATAAAACATTGTAATAAGTGTCACAACATGTGAAGTACAATTCTGAATGACTTACACTTGTCCGAAACGATTGTAAAGAAGATGACAAGTTATTGCAGCATTCCCTCGACTGATTCAAATGAAACCAAACAGTTTCCATCTCATTGTCAACCTTTAAAAAAGAAAGGTTACAAAGAGTAAATGGCTTGAACCCAGGTAACATACAGGCAATATGTGCCGATATGTTTTCAATGAGGATAGAGAACTGAAAATTCCAATCGATGTTCGAAATTACGAGGCAAAAGAATCGCAGGTAGAGAGAAAATCCAGCATAATTATATATGTTCAAGATTCCAATCAGCCCGATGTTAAGTCGAGTCTGAAGCCTTGTTTTAATCAAGTTAAGAGTGAGCTTTAATTCGGGCTTTTAACATGGAGTTGAACCGCTTGCCTAACAATTCTTTTTGTAGCAATCGTTTTTGCGTGAATTGTTTATATTTTATATTTAAATGCTTGTTCATCCCAGGAAATATTTTTCTCAGCCGTTTTATTCTTCAAGCGCGCGTGCGAGAGAACTTGTGCAACTTTTGTAGTTTCAGATCACTGAAATTCTGAAAAATACTAAAAGCTCGTAAAATAGTCTGCAACTCGTAATCAGGTAAACAACCGTATTAAATAGAAAATCGTTAAGTAACGTGTTGGTTGGTTTAAAGTGTACTGTAAACTGCACTTACTTTTATAGGAACCTTAAGTGGTGGAGCGCCGGCCTGTTATCGCTCAAATGATCCCCAGAATGGACCGCAAATGATCCCGCTAAAAATCGAGGAATGGCGTGGACGGTGGACGCGATTTTTTTCCGAGTTTGAATATTTTCCCCAATAACTGAATCTGTGCACGCTAGACATTTTTATGACGGAAGTGATATATATTGTTTCATTACTTTAAGGCATTGATGCAGATTTTAGAAGAAAAAATAAACTCAAAATCACTGAACGAGAATACCAGATATATTCTAAAAATAGTTAATTCGAGAAGGTGTTATTTTTGGTTTTCGCTGTAAACTTAATCCGCGTCTAGAATGATTGCAGATTTATATTGCTTTCGCGTCACCAAGATTCATTTATCTATAAATTTCGAGATTAAAGACGGTATTCTGCGCCATGAAACAATACATCCAAACAATACATGGAAATTGAAACACCCGTTACAGCAAACTACTTCACGAAATCGGCAAATAACATTTCCGGTGAATTATCGTGATTATTTCATGCTGTTTTGGCGGCATCGACTGCATTTAACACCCGGCCCGCTTTGATGAAGTGTGAAAAACTATGAATTTTTTTCAGGCTAAACTCACTCCCAATCAACAACACGATTTTTTTAAATTCTCCTTTTTATTTGTTAATAATATTATTTCATTTAATCTGTATTTCGAGCAGATTATATATGAAAGCGTTACATATCCTTTCTTTACTATAAAACGTTCATAAGTCCGACGTGACTTATCACACTTTGATATTTCGTGATAACATTGTACATTTCAATTATTTCAACAATAACATAACTGACCATAACTGGCAACTTCAACGGCAACAACGCAATGTTTTACTACTTTTACTTTAATTAGTTTCCGTCCAGGTTTCACAATTTTGCTCGATGAATGCCGTCCACACTGTTTAACTGATTTCATGTAACACGCACACATCACAAAAAACGTTGTCGTCTGAATAGACCTGTAAGGCTCCACCACTCTCAAAAAACTCCTTGGGTATAGCACTGGAACTTCTTTCCACAATTAGGACAAATTTCCTCTGTGACTTTTCCCTCGCCGTATTTGTTTTTAAATTCTTTCGCAACGGACAATAAAAAGGAGAATTAAAAAAATTCGTGTTGTTGATTGAGAGTGAGTTTAGCCTGAAAAAAAATTCACAGTTTTCACACTTCATCAAAGCGGGCCGGGTGTTAAATGCAATCGATGCCGCCAAAACAGCATGAAATAATCACGATAATTCACCAGAAATGTTATTTGCCGATTTCGTGAAGTAGTTTGCTGTAACGGGTGTTTCATTTTTCATCAGTATAGCTTGTTTCATGGCGCCAGAATACCGTCTTTAATCTCGAAATTTATAGATAAATGAATCTTGGTGACGCGAAAGCAATATAAATCTGCAATCATTCTAGACCCGGATGAAGTTTACAGCGAAAACCAAAAATAACACCTTCTCGAATTAACTATTTTTAGAATATATCTGGTATTCCTCGTTCAGTGAATTTTGAGTTTTTTTTTTTCTTCTAAAATCTGCATCAATGCCTTAAGTAATAAAAAAATATATATCACTTCCGTCATAAAAATGTCTAGCGTGCACAGATTCAGTTATTGGGGAAAATATTCAAAATCGGCAAAAAAATCGCTTCCACCGTCCACGCCATTCCTCGATTTTTAGCGGGATCATTTGCGGTCCATTCTGGGGGATCATTGCGGTCGGGGATCATTTGCGGTCCAATTTGGGGATCATTTGCGGTCGGGGATCATTTGCGGTCCCGGGATCATTTGCGGAGCTGTACA